>JAWRVZ010000261.1:7500-285000 GCA_037043235.1 Rhodeus uyekii | reverse complement strand
TTTAGATATTTTTCAGTCTTGGTTTTTATGTATTTATAGGGTTTTAAATATTATGGTTATTTATTTGTATTGCTTCAAATGTCTGAATAAAAATTGCAGTTTTATTTTCTGCTCAACTCGAACCTCCGCTGTATTCAAGATCATAAACATTCTGTGAAATATTCTCTCACACCGATAATACTTCACAACACATAGACATGCCAATATATGTCAGGGTTCTGCCACATTCGGTCTAGTCATTTCTTGGTTTTGTGGCAGAGCTCTGACACTACCGTAATGTCTCGTGTTTGATGTGTGCGCGCGCTTGTCTGTGTAACGTCTCATGTGCGGGTTATGATGTCTGATCCCGAGACTGGTCTTGTCTAGTTTCAGTTTCGGTTTTGGATTGGGGTTCGGGCATTCATAGCTCATGTGTTCGTCCTTGTTGTGAGCTCATGAGAACAGGGGCCTGATGTATCAACACTACTTACGCACAAAAACATTGCGTTCGCCAGCTTTCACGCTCACGGTCGGATGTACTAACAGTGAAACTAACGTGACAATGTGCGTTTCTCCACGGCAAGTTCATGGCTGGCGTAAGTTCATTTCTCATAGTTTTGTCCATTGGCGACTCTTACAGGCAATGAAGTGAAGCTGCAAACATTACACAACAAATTGTTCTACAAGTCTGTGGGAAGCATTGCTATTAATTTGCAATGTATAAAATAATTGATACCGTATATATTGTCACACAAGCCTTATGGGAATGTTCTATAAATTATGCAATTAAGTAAGAACATATAAAAGCACGTAAAAAAGGACACAACCCTTAGTCTGGCAATGGCAGCTTTGGCAATATTAGAGGACATTGTTAATGGCAGAATCCAAAGAATCCATTCCATTACAGGTGCTGACAACGCTTGGTTTCCTGGCAAATGATTATTTCCAAAGGGAACTGGCAGACCGCTCAGAAATAAGCGAGTCGTCTTTGAGCCGCGCAACGCCGATTTGATGGTTCCCATATGATGCAGTTGACCAGCCAAACATTAAAATGCAATTTGCAACGATAGCCGGTTTCCCTAATGTAAACGGAGCGATCGACTGCACACACATATAAGGCACCATCTGAAGATGAATTTGCATATGTGAATCGGAAACATTTCCATTCAATAAATGTGCAGATTATATGTGATGCGCAAATGCGCCTACAAATATTGTGACAAGGTGGCCTGGGTCAACCCATGAATCATACATCCCTACAAACAGCATGGTTGGGTGGCAGCTGGTAGCTGGCAGGGTGCGCGATGGGTGGCTTCTTGGTGAGTAATGAATTTAAAGTTATGGTTCTATCTAATAGTTCTTTTTATTTTTATTTATTTGCATTTAATTATACAACAACCCTTCAGGAGACCGCTGCTATCCACTAAAGACAATTATCAAACCATTTATTTTTAAGATAATTTACAGTGCGACTTTCAGATCCAAACGCATTGACGGCGTCAGCCAAACCCCCCCCCCCCTCATATTTTTTCCGTTTGTTATTAATTCCGGAGGACAAAGTTCCCAATTTTTTTTCTAATTTCTACCTCCGATAGTAGCACCTTCAATTCACTTTCTGTAAAGTTTCGTTTTCGTGCCGCTTGCTTTAGCCATTTTCTTACTGCTTTCTTTAAGTGGACTCATTACCATATTTAAATCAGTTTAATGAAGGGAGGAGACTGGGTGGAGTGTTGCGCTCGTGCATGTGCGCTCAATTTTACGTTAATCGAGATGTACAAAGAGAATATGCGCGGGATCCTTCGAACGCAGAAATCGATACATCTGGATTTTTTTGTGCGTTCGCACATTCACAGCTTTGTCCGTACGTAATGTGTCAGTATGAATTCAACGCAAGTCTTAGTACATGAGGCCCCAGGTGTTTACACTTGTTCCTGCGAGCTCTATGTCATAGTGGGCGCGGTTTCAAGCCTTGCGCGAGCCGCGCCTGCTCTCGTCCGTGTGTTTATGTTTGGCACGCGGTTCGCGTTCCATCGGCTTTTTGTTGTGTTTTGTCACGCGCAGTTTGGTTGTCACCAGCTGTGCGTCGTCTTTGTTTAATTGGCTGCATGTTCTTGTCTTGTCTGTTACCCCGCCCGTCTTGTTTCATTGTCATTAGTTTGATTTTATTCCAGCTGTGTTCCCTTTCAATTACCGTTCCTCATGTGTTTATTTAATCCGTCCGTGTCTGTTGTCTTGTGCTGTCTCGTCATCATTTCATGGCTGTTCGTCCTGTGTAGTCAGTCCAGTGTTCAGTCATGTTCTAGCTGTGTTCGAGTCTTGTTCCAGTCATGTACTTAATCTAGTCTTGTTTTTCCCCCTCGGGGTGGTTTTTGTTGTGTTTTTGATTTTCTTTATTATAATAAAATCCCCACGCCTCTGTATCTGTGAGTCCTCGTACTTTCCTTCAACATCCCTGACAATATACCCCTCAGCCAAAGGCCGTCAATGTCTAAAATATACAGGGCGAACATTCATTTTTTACTTCTCAATGTGTGTCTCATGTTTAAAACTGTAGCTTCCCAAGCTTTAATTCAAGCTGCTATAAAAAGACAAATAACATAAGCTACTATTAAAAATCTCAATTAGGGTGAGAGCATAAAATGTTAATTGACCCTTTTCAGATTCTCAGAAGCAGTTCTCATACTTTAGCAGCCTTCTATAGTGGAGAATGGGAAGCTACAGAGAATATCATTTTGTTTTCCCATTTGTTCTAAAAGAAAAAAAAGCAATCTTGCATATTTTTTGTGAAGTTGAGAAATTAATCATTACAGTTTTTTACGATTGCTAAGCAGCAGTGAGCACAACTGGAGTTACATGTGCAAAACTCTAACTACAGTCTGCAATACCAACAGTCACCTGAGCTCAAAACTCAAAACAGGCTCATGCAGCCAAACACTGTGCACAACCCTCACTGAGATAACACACACTGCACAACCCTCACTGAGATAACACACACTGCACAACCCTCACTGAGATAACACACACTGCACAACCCTCACTGGGATAACACACACTGCACAACTGAATCAAGCTGATAGAAGAGCAACTTTGACTGAAATAACCACTCGTTCCAACCGAGGTTTCAAGCAAAGCATTTGTGAAGCCACAACCGTGATGCGGATGGGCTACAACAGCAGAAGACCCCACCGGGTACCACTCATCTCCACTACAAATAGGAAAAAGAGGCTACAATTTGCACAAGCTCCCCAAAATGGGACAGTTGAAGACTGGAAAAATGTTGCCTGGTCTGATGAGTCTCGATTTCTGTTGAGACATTCAGATGGTAGAGTCAGAATTTGGTGTAAACAGAATGAGAACATTGATCCATCATGCCTTGTTACCACTGTGCAGGCTGGTGGTGGTTGTGTAATGGTGTAAGGGTGCTATCCTATCAAGATGCTATCGTATCAACATGGGCCAACATTTCTAAAGAATGCTTTCAGCACCTTGTTGAACCAATGCCACGTGGAATTTAGGCAGTTCTGAAGGCGAAAGGGAGTCAAACACAGTATTCGTATGGTGTTCCTCATACAGTATACATTGATTTACGAGTAATACTTGGTATACGAGCAAGTCGGTGTACAAGCATGGAAAGTCAAATCGGTGTATGAGCATTGTATCGGAGTGCGAGCAATTTTTTTCCTCACCCATGCAAATTTTTGTGTGGAAAAGTCCTAACGCTCAGCATCGTCGCGCACATTTTTACTGGTAATATCCTAAACACAGCCTCTCATAAAACATGCGGTTCCAACCCCTTTATCACCCCTTAACTCGTGTGGTTTGGCTGCATCATTCACCACAGTGATACTTTTATAAGTGATAATTTTATAAGTGACAATTAAACAGTGGTTTTACCTTGTGTTGTTAACTTTAATTGTGTTCACGTAGTGAAATATACACGTACAGTACCTCTAAGCAGTAACTGTCTCGGTTCATGATTTCATTGTCTCCTAGTTCTGCCTGTGTGTGTGTATATGTGTGTGAAAGGGGCCGTGGTCACTGAGCACTGACACACCTGATTCTCATATCATCTGCCTATTTAGTTCACTCGTTTGCGACTCCTGTGTGTTCGTTCGCGGCCACGGCTCCTGTGTGTTCATTCGTGGCTCCCGTGGTTTCGTTCCACGACCTTCACTCTGTATTATCACTTTGTTTGTTTTCTGCACTATTATAATAAATTCACTAATTTGCACTTGAATCCAGGTTTTGTGTTTTCCCTTGCTTTCCCCGCTCCCCCCTCCTCCCTCCTCTCATCTCCTCCATGCACGCTGCTCAAAGCTGAAGTTCATTACAGTAAATTGTCAAGTATTTTTAGAATTTAATTGTCAATTATTAATTAGTATTTATATGAGATCTTAATGGTTATAATTTTAACTGTAATTAATAGGGTTAAACCAAAAAAATATTTAAAATGGGCATTTATGGTCGTGTGGAACGAATCAATTGATTTTTTGTGCATTCTTATGGGGAAAATTATTTTGGTGTACGAGCATTTTGGGTTACGAGCTCGCTCTTGGAACGAATTAAACTCGTATACCAGTACTCACCTAGGGGAGAGTAGTGTCACATTTAGTTCTTTTTTTGGTTTATTTCACATGGTTTTCTGATAACTTTGTTCTGTTTTCCTGCTCTTCATTAGTTACTATAGATTTAGATTAATTATTTACTCCATGTGTTCATAAACCCTTAGTTTCCCTCTTTCAGTGTTCAGTCTTGTTTATGTTTAGGTTGTGTTCTCTTGTTGTTACGCCTACGATCTCCTGTGTGGTTATTTTATTTATTAACAAATGTAGTTATTTCTGAAGTGTTTCTGTTATATTATAATCATCATCATGCGCTCATTACAGCCACCCAGCACCTTGACAAAGACCTATTTAAGTCCAAAAATGATTTACAGCTAATTGTATTTAATAAGTGTCTAAAGTGTAAAGTGTCTACACAGTAAATCTATACAGAAATCCAACCCAATACTCTTGTTGTCCAAAAAGTATACAGTATATATATTAGTGTATATATTTAATTTAACAATAAAGTCGCTTTATTCAAAAGTATGCTTGGATGTCTTTTGATACATGTCTGGCAGAAAGTGTGTTTTCATGTCTGTGCTGCACTACTGCAATGCAATAAAAACAACAGATGCATGCAAGTGAGATATATCTGCATAAAACAGCACTCTAGACCTGGATCACTAGACTGAGGAACCAAGAAACTTTGAGATTAAACTTTAAATTACCTCAATCTCATGTCACTCCAAACCTGTATGGCTTTCTTTCCTCTGTGAAAATGACATGAGGGTCAATAAATAATGAAATAAATCTCATTTTGGAATGAACTGTGTTTGTAATTCTTGAAAGAAGCCCTTATAAATTCACCAGAGAAGCGAATTCATTTAGCCAAGATCTTCAGATCATAACGCTGATGGGAACAAGAGAGACAGCGTAACATTAGATTGTCCATTAAATGCATAAGAGCTATTATGATGGTATTTAATAGCTTTTATGGTTTACTAAATCTACACAGATATCCAACCCAATACTCTTGTTGCTCGTTTCACAGTAGAAGAGATTTCACCAGTGGGATATTTTGTCTGCGATTTCTTTATTTAGAAAGCACACCCATGATGGAAAACATTTGATAGTTATTTCATAAGTGTTTTTTCTCACTCATCTGGAGAAAGCCTGACAGGTGAGTTATTAGATTGTCCCCCACTCTGATATACATATTAATTTATGCCATGACTGCTTGTGTCATTTAAATATATGCCTAGAGATGAAAGCATCCTCAATAATTGCCTTAAAGTAGAAAAAAGGTAGCTGAAAATTATGCTATCACAAGTTTTTTCCCCATGTGTTTTCACACCCCTAGTCATACTATAATATACCGTAAGTACTGTCTGCATTCTACATTGTATGATTGTATTTTAATGTGTCACTAATGAAACCTGGTAAAAGCATAATGCACAGATGACTGATGATTAATTCTGATGATAGAAGAACTAATTAGATGGTCCACAATACAGGGAGTGCAGAATTATTAGGCAAATGAGTATTTTGACCACATCATCCTCGTTATGCATGTTGTCTTACTCCAAGCTGTATAGGCTGGAAAGCCTACTACCAATTAAGCATATTAGGTGATGTGCATCTCTGTAATGAGAAGGGGTGTGGTCTAATGACATCAACACCCTATATCAGGTGTGCATAATTATTAGGCAACTTCCTTTCCTTTGGCAAAATGGGTCAAAAGAAGGACTTGACAGGCTCAGAAAAGTCAAAAATAGTGAGATATATTGCAGAGGGATGCAGCAGTCTTAAAATAGCCAAGCTTCTGAAGCGTGATCATCGAACAATCAAGCGTTTCATTCAAAATAGTCAACAGGGTCGCAAGAAGCGTGCGGAAAAACCAAGGCGCAAAATAACTGCCCGTGAACTGAGAAAAGTCAAGCGTGCAGCTGCCAAGATGCCACTTGCCACCAGTTTGGCCATATTTCAGAGCTGCAACATCACTGGAGTGCCCAAAAGCACAAAGTGTGCAATACTCAGAGACATGGCCAAGGTAAGAAAGGCAGAAAGTCGACCACCACTGAACAAGACACACAAGCTGAAACGTCAAGACTGGGCCAAGAAATATCTCAAGACTGATTTTTCTAAGGTTTTATGGACTGATGAAATGAGAGTGAGTCTTGATGGGCCCGTGGCTGGATTGGTAAAGGGCAGAGAGCTCCAGTCCGACTCAGACGCCAGCAAGGTGGAGGTGGAGTACTGGTTTGGGCTGGTATCATCAAAGAGGAGCTTGTGGGGCCTCATTGTCAAGCTCAACTCCCAGTCCTACTGCCAGTTTCTGGAAGACACCTTCAAGCAGTGGTACAGGAAGAAGTCTGCATCCTTCAAGAAAAACATGATTTTCATGCAGGACAATGCTCCATCACACGCGTCCAAGTACTCCACAGCGTGGCTGGCAAGAAAGGGTATAAAAGAAGAAAATCTAATGATATGACCTCCTTGTTCACCTGATCTGAACCCCATTGAGAACCTGTGGTCCATCATCAAATGTGCGATTTACAAGGAGGGAAAACAGTACACCTCTCTGAACAGTGTCTGGGAGGCTGTGGTTGCTGCTGCACGCAATGTTGATGGTGAACAGATCAAAACACTGACAGAATCCATGGATGGCAGGCTTTTGAGTGTCCTTGCAAAGAAAGGTGGGTATATTGGTCACTGATTTGTTTTTGTTTGGTTTTTGAATGTCAGAAATGCATATTTGTGAATGTTGAGATGTTATATTGGTTTCACTGGTAAAAATAAATAATTGAAATGGGTATAAATTTGTTTTTTGTTAAGTTGCCTAATAATTATGCACAGTAATAGTCACCTGCACACACAGATATCCCCCTAAAATAGCTAAAACTAAAAACTACTTAAAATATTGATACAAAAATATTCAGCTTTGATATTAATGAGTTTTTTGTGTTCAGTGAGAACATGGTTGTTGTTCAATAATAAAATTAATCCTCAAAAATACAACTTGCCTAATAATTCTGCACTCCCTGTACTCTTACACCAATAAACTGTGGATGATGCCTACAACTAAACTGATATATAAAGTACTCACAGTCGCTTTGGATAAGCGTCTGCTAAATTAATAAATGTAAATGTATACACATTGAAAAAGAAAGATGCTGGTGATGGAGCTACACATTTCTCAATGCACAAAAACAGGTGAATATTTGGCAGCAATTTATTTTACTTTACCCTGTCGCACATTTTACATGTAGTTACTACAGTAATAACAGTCAGTTATGCATAGTTACATGCAACTAACCCTAAACCAAACCTTACCACTTATTATATAGTATGTATAGTTAATACCTGTTACTTAATTGTATAATTACACTGTAACAAACACAGTTTCAAATAAAGTATAACCACTGTTTTTATGTGGGTTTTGGAGGCTCTTACACTCCAGAGACTGTTATTTGAGGTCTTAACTATTCTCTAGAACGTGAAGTGTTTTTCTTTGTGAGCATCTACAGAAGTGAGTTCCTCAGGACTCTATCCTGGGATCTCTTATCTTACCTTTGAATATGTAACATCTAGGGAATACTATAAGAGTACACAGAACTGAATTTTAAAGAAACCATAACAATATATTATTTAGCATTGGCCATTTGAGATACAACGTGAAGTAGCTAAAAACAATTTCACAATTAATTAATCAGCCAAAAATATAACAAAGCAAAAGATTACAAAGTTTTGTTTCTTAATATTGTGCAATTAGGGCACATCTGATTTCACATTGACTTAAAGTCTCAGTGTGTTTGTACCAACCTAACAGATCTGAAGGTGCTCTTGCAGTCTACAAACAAGATGCAACACGTAGAAAGATTTATGTGACCTGGGGTTATCACAATCTGTCCACATTTATTTACTTTATCTTAATTTGTAACTTTTGTGTGTGTGTAGTGCAAGATAGCAGTGTAAATATATACAATCTATTATTGCTGAGGTACAGAGGTACTGTACACAATGACTGTCACTTCTAGATTCATTGTCTCTGCTTTTCCAAAACAATACGTCTGTGAGACCTGTCTCAATGTTTTTATAGCTGTTGGAATTAATAACTGTTTTGTCATGTTGATACACAATCTGTCTTTCACAAACTGCGGTGTCTCAGCAGAAGACACATTGTGCAACAGATAGCAGCTCATCAACAATAACATTAAATCATAACAATGGACATCCTGCTTTCAACAAAAGGAAAAAGATGGAATTACATTTTACCCATTTTGTAAAGCCTGTTTATTTTACACCTTTCCTCAAAACACAGCTGTGTTGCTTATATGTCTTTTTTCGACAATTAACCATTCTCTGCACCATGAAAACACATACCGTCATTCGAACAACGATTATCTTTTGGTTGCTCTGGCTTGATTGTTGTCTGTGCATGTAAGTAGCATATTTGCCACCATAGTAGCCAGATCTTCTATTCTTTGTTGTGGACATGACATAGACATGCAAAGACAAATGATGGACGCTTGATATTTCCTGTCAAATTAAACCAACACCCCTGAATATGATTTTTATTCACTGGCTCAATAATTAACTTCTAACTAAAAATGTAAAAATACATTTCCTAGAATGTACTTTTAGGGAGTGGACCCATGAACCCCGAACCTAAGTGCATCTGCCTCACTGCATAACACTATGCAATGCAGTAATTACACTAATTACACCATTAGACTAATGCTGCCAAGCTCCAAAGAGAAATATACTTTGTGCTCTGTGTTAAAAGATTCCGGAGGACATAAAATAGCTGTGCAAGGCACAGATAAAAAAGTAATTGATTCAGAATAGATAGATATTCAAAGACAATATTCTTTCCCTCTGTTATGATAAAGCCACTCGTTTCCATTCTGTTGAAAGCACAGCACAGCAAACTCAAGTGACATGTAACGATACAAACTTAATTGTCAAGTCAAGTCACCTTTACTTATATGGCGCTTTTTACACTGCAGATTGTTTCAAAGCAGCTTTACAGTGGTCACATGAAAACAATAAAAACAAAAGTTTGTTTGACCGAACGGCAGCCTTGAAAGAGCAGGCGAATCAATACAATTGATGAATATTAAGTGTTAAGTTTCCCCAACTGAGCAAACCATAGGCGACTGTGGCAAGGAACCAAAACTCCAGCAGGTGACGGAATGAATGAATGAAGAACGGAATGGAGAAAAAACCTTGGGAGAAACCGTCGGGGGACCAGTTCTCCTCTGACCAACAGCCAAACAGTACATGATTATTAAATTGTCAACATTTCATGTCCAAAATTTAGTCCAGTTTGGTCCGGTTGGAGATGGGCTCATGATCGTCACAGGGGAGCGTCTAGTAGAGTCACGGTCTCCGCAGACACTTCAGGGCAGTGCTGTGCTCGTGCTCAGGTGCAGGTCCCCCATCCGATCCAGACACGGCCCGCATCCGGCTGACCACGGCAACCTCGGAATAAACATCAGCGTAGATGCCATTCTTTTTCTGATGTATCTTTTTCTTCCGGTGTTATTCAAATGTTACCGGTTCCGGCTGACCTAAATTATGCAGCCTAACAATCATTTTACACGATTTGGATTAAAAATGTATGTATAATGTGTTATGTGTATGCCAGGTTGAAGAGATGTGTTTTAGTCTAGATTTAAACTGACAGAGTGTGTCTGCTGTATTGGGAAGACTGTTCCAGAGTTTAGGAGCTAAATAGGAAAAGGATCGACCGCCAGCAGTTGACTTTGATATTCTAGGTATTTTAAGCTGGTCAGTATTTTGGGATCACAATAGATGTGAAGGACAATAATGTGTTAAAAGATCACTCAAGTACTGTGGAGCTAAACCATTAAATGCTTTGTAAGTAATTAGCAAGATTTTAAAATGTATTCGGTGTTTAATAGGAAGCCAGTGCAGGTTTAACAGAACTGGGGTAATATGCTCATACTTCCTGGTTCTAGTAAGAACTCGAGCTGCTGCATTTTGGACCAGCTGGAATTTGTTTATTAAGCGTGCAGAGCAACCACCTAGTAAAGCATTACAATAATCTAGCCTTGAACTCATGAACGCATGGACTAACTTTTCCGCATTTGTCTTAGATAGCATATGTCGCAATTTAGATATATTTTTAAGATGGAAGAATGCGGTTTTACAGATGCTTGAAACGTGGTATTAAAGAGAACACCCAGGTTTCTAACTGACGATGAAGACTTGACACTTGACACTTGTCACTCACAATGTTGCATAATACAATTGTTATGCCAATTGTATTAGATATGTACAATTATGTGATGTTCATATCCACCATCATCTAATAGAGGCATTGCCATGTGTATAGTTCTTTTCACAATCCAAGTTTTTTGTACACGGCAAACTATGATGTACTTTACTTTTTTGGTGTATTAAAACTTTACGTCTTTAAGTTTTAATGGGAGTAAGACTAGAATTATCCTGTTTGGCTCTAATGAACACTGTGTACATGACTTTGATTCCCTGTCACTGTACGATACTGTCAGGATCCTGCCCTGACAGTCTTGTCTGTTTTATCCTTGTTTAATGTTTGCCTGTTTGTGTTGTGCTTAAGCACATGGCTCTGTCTTTATTCATGTGTTCCTCTTGTCCCACCTCAGTTCCAGTTACCACGCCCCCTTGTTTAGTCATTGCCTAGTCTCGTTTGCTTGAGTGTGTTCACCTGTCCCTCATGTGTTATGCCCCCTTTATATTGTGCTTGTTTTACTCATGTCTTTGCTGGTTCGTTTTGTGTGAGTAACTAACATTGAAGTAGTTGTCTAAGTGATTAGCTTGATTTTAGTTTATTTCTAGTAATACGGTTTCTTTTCTACTCAGTTCATGTAGTTAGTTACATTTTATTGCCATGGTTTTGTCAGTTTGTTTCTTTTGTTCTTGAGTGTAGTCCTTGTTGGTTCCTGCCCTGTCTCCTGTTTTCCCTGGCTGTTGACGTTCCTGGCCTGGCAGCTAGCTTGGTACAACATCATCACATCCCCAGGCCTCAAGCCTCTGGTTTCCTGAGTTGCTGCCAAGTCTTTCCATCAGCCTGAGCGTCTTCTTGGTATTGAGTCCTGACCAGCCAGCTCTCCTATTGTGTTCACTGCCAATCTGTTTCACTGTTCCCTGCTGTTTGCCCTACCACTGTCTTGTAAATAAAATATCTTCACTCATATCTGCAATTGGGTCCTCCCTTATCCAGAAAACCCTGACATTACGAACCAGCCATACTGGACCCAGCAGTATGAGTATCAAGATTTTGCCACCTGCCAATGCTCAAGAAAGACTGGCCCGTCGGCGGGGACTGGCAGCACTTCGCCAACAGGGGCTGGATGTAGGGGCTTTTGCTCAAATGTTCTGGACCATGGCCAGGGGTCTAGACTATCAGGATGCAGCTCTCAAAGACATCTTCAACCTCTGTCTGGATGACCCTCTGTCTGAGCGGGAAATGGATCAACTATGGGTCTTGGATTTCTGGGACTTCTCTAACTACCTGTGTCACCGCAAAAATTGGAAGATCTTGACTCCACCAGAGCCTGTCTGCAGTAACCACCTCACCCTTCCTCTGAGTCAAGCTCCCGAACATCTTTTGACTCCTACTGAAAGACGGAGGGCGAGAAGGAAGAGAGCAGCTCTCACTGCTGCCTCAGTCTCCACTAAGTCTATCCCAGTTGTTTCTAAGCCAGTTCCTGCTAACTCTGAGCCTGTCAAGCCCGCTCCAGCTATTCCAGAGCCTGTCAAGCCCGCTCCAGCTATTCCAGAGCCTGTCAAGCCCGCTCCAGCTATTCCAGAGCCTGTCAAGCCCGCTCCAGCTATTCCAGAGCCTGTCAAGCCCGCTCCAGCTATTCCAGAGCCTGTCAAGCCCGCTCCAGCTATTCCAGAGCCTGTCAAGCCCGCTCCAGCTATTCCAGAGCCTGTCAAGCCCGCTCCAGCTATTCCAGAGCCTGTCAAGCCCGTGGTATGTCCTAAGAAGCGGAAGAAAAGGAGGGCTAATTCTGAAGGAATTAACACCTGTCTTTTAGAGGCTCAAAGCCCATTGACCCAGAGCAGCCCAAGTCTAGAGGACCCTGGCTCAGTGATTAAGGAGTTTATTCAGAAGGCCAGAACTCCAGAGATTCCAGAGTTTGCTTCTGTCGTTTCTAAGCCTTTCGAGCCTGCTTCATTAATATCTGAGTCTACAGAGGCAGTCCCAGAGAAGGTCCAGTCTGTTCAGGCCATCACAGAGGTTCCAGTAAGCCATGTTGATGTCAAAGAAGCAAATCTTGCCAGTCATGTGTCCTCAGACCCTGTTTCAGCCATGGAGGCCTGGCCAGAGCATCCTAATCTGCCTGTTATGGCCATTGAGGTTACCTCAGAACAACTAGCCAGTCCTGCTTTGCCCATAGAATCTAGTCTTTTCTGTCATATGCCATCAGAGGTCAGTACTGTTTTGGCCACGGAGGCCCTTCTTGAGCGTCTGAGCTCACCTGCTAGGGCCACGGAGGCTATCTCGGAAGTATTATCATGTCAAGTCATGCCTACAGAAACCAACGATGCCAGTCATGTTACTTCCCAAGGAGCTACTCCTGACCTGGCCACGGAGTGCTCAAATCTGCTAGCTAAGGCCACAATGGAAGACTTTGTCAGATATGTCCCGCCCACAGAGACTGTCCCTGAAGGCCTGGAGGCCACTTCAACAGACCCAGAGGGCAACTCAGTGCCTTGTCCTATGTCTGTCCCTGAAGACTCTGAGTGCCTTCCAGCAGTCCCTGAGGATGCACCATATCCAAGTCCAGTGTCTTTTCCTGCGACCACGGAGAAGGTTTCTGAGCCTGTATCTAATGCTGTTCCTGAACCCCTTCCCCTGACTCAAACCCTCTCTGCTAGTTTGGCCATGGCTCCTGAGTTCGTTCCCAAGTCCTTACCCAATCAAGAATTTGTTCCCAAGACTGTATCTAGAACCAAGGCTAGCTTCAAGCCCCAACCATTGGCGCAAACCCACCTCCCCAGGAAGGCCAATAGCTATGGCCCAACCCCTTTTACCCCACCCTCTGTGCTTCCCAATCCTCTCAATTACCCTAAGCCGGCACCTCCCTGGTCAGCCTTGAATGTTTTGCCTGGTCCTGTCCCCACCACCCCTGTCCCACCCCCTGTGTTTCCTGGCTGTTACAAGCCTCCCTTGTTTACGCCCCGCCCACCCTCCCAGTTGTTACCTCCTTGGACTCAGTTACCCAGTGTGGACGCCAGGAGGCGTCCATTAGAGGGGGGGTACTGTCAGGATCCTGCCCTGACAGTCTTGTCTGTTTTATCCTTGTTTAATGTTTGCCTGTTTGTGTTGTGCTTAAGCACATGGCTCTGTCTTTATTCATGTGTTCCTCTTGTCCCACCTCAGTTCCATTTACCACGCCCCCTTGTTTAGTCATTGCCTAGTCTCGTTTGCTTGAGTGTGTTCACCTGTCCCTCATGTGTTATGCCCCCTTTATATTGTGCTTGTTTTACTCATGTCTTTGCTGGTTCGTTTTGTGTGAGTAACTAACATTGAAGTAGTTGTCTAAGTGATTAGCTTGATTTTAGTTTATTTCTAGTAATACGGTTTCTTTTCTACTCAGTTCATGTAGTTAGTTACATTTTATTGCCATGGTTTTGTCAGTTTGTTTCTTTTGTTCTTGAGTGTAGTCCTTGTTGGTTCCTGCCCTGTCTCCTGTTTTCCCTGGCTGTTGACGTTCCTGGCCTGGCAGCTAGCTTGGTACAACATCATCACATCCCCAGGCCTCAAGCCTCTGGTTTCCTGAGTTGCTGCCAAGTCTTTCCATCAGCCTGAGCGTCTTCTTGGTATTGAGTCCTGACCAGCCAGCTCTCCTATTGTGCTCACTGCCAATCTGTTTCACTGTTCCCTGCTGTTTGCCCTACCACTGTCTTGTAAATAAAATATCTTCACTCATATCTGCAATTGGGTCCTCCCTTATCCAGAAAACCCTGACAGATACCACATGCGTTAGGAATTAGTTTGACAACAGCCTTAAATTTGATAAGCAGATAAGTGTTGTGGTAAAAAAACTTGTTTTTACCATCTTTGTTGTTTAACTAAGGTCAAGCCATTCTTTCAAGAAGTTTGAAACGATTGCGCATGCCTTTGTAAGGTCACGGTTTTTGCAGCTCACTTGACATCAGTGTTCCCAGTCATCCATCTCATGTTTACAGTTAATTCAAAATGCAGCAGCCCTGCATCTTAAGGGGAAGCATAAAACAAACATATTAAACAGATTTTGGTGATTCTGAAGTACTTTTTGTTTCCAGGACTAAACTCAAAAATAAACTTTTGGTGTTGTTAGGCCTAAGTCATGGAATAGTCTCCCGGCTTGCATTACAACTGCCTATATACATTTTAAATCTGTTCTTAAAACAGTTATTTTCACTAGCTTTTAATATTTCTTGCTTTACTATTTGTGAGAACTGTACCCATTTTTACAGCTGGTGATTACTCTTTATGATATGAGAGCGGGGTTGGTGTGCGATGCGGAGACAGACAAGGTGACAAGGCAAGGCAGGATATCCAACTTAAACTAGTTTAATAATAAACAAACAAAACACTTTAAATATAAACAAAACAAACTGGATTGCATAAACTGAACTAGGCTAAACTCAAAACAAGAACCACGGCAAGGAACATCCACACACGAATTCAGACTTCTTCATTAAACAATATCAACAACCGCCAAACACCAGGGAAGTGCACAAGTGATATATACACAAGGAGAAACAGCAACACCTGGGAGACTAACGAGGAAGTGATTACAAGACAGGTGTAGGGAGTGAAACAATAACCCGAGAGACAGAAGTGAAACAAAGACAAGACTGACAGGAAGTGACAGAGAAGACCCAGACAGGAACACGTGTAACATAGCGCCCCCCTTCCGGTAGGCGCGACCTCGCGCCGTCAAGGCAACAACTGCGGAGGGTGGGCGGGGGACCAGGAGGGGGACAGAACAAGACTTGACAGACAAGAAACCAGAGGGAACCCAAAGGAGACAGAACTAGAACCAAGGAAAACCTGTGTGAAAAAGATAAACAAAAAATAAACAGACCTCAAGACAAAGGAAAATAACTCAAAACAGTCCTTAATGAAAAAATAGCAACTAAACAGTCCTGACACATGAAAAAAAAGAAAAAATACAGAGTCCCTGGAGGAGCGGGAAAGGAGCCCGGTGGGCTCAGGCAAGGCTGGAGGGTCAGGCGGCGCCGGGGGAATGAGCCAGGCGGGCTCGGGCAAGGCTGGAGGGTCAGGCGGCGCCGGGGGAATGAGCCAGGCGGGCTCGGGCACGGCCGGCGGGTCAGGCGGCGCCGGCGGGGTGAGCCAGGCGGGCTCGGGCAAGGCCGGCGGGTCAGGCGGCGCCGGCGGGGTGAGCCAGGCGGGCTCGGGCAAGGCCGGCGGGTCAGGCGGCGCCGGCGGGGTGAGCCAGGCAGGCTCGGGCAAGGCCGGCGGGTCAGGCAGCGCCGGCGGGGTGAGCCAGGCAGGCTCGGGCAAGGCCGGCGGGTCAGGCGGCGCCGGCGGGGTGAGCCAGGCAGGCTCGGGAAAGGCCGGCGGGTCAGGCGGGGCGAGAGTCACTGGGGGCGCCGGCGGGGCGAGAGTCACTGGGGGCGCCGGCGGGGCGAGAGTCACTGGGGGCGCCGGCAGGGCGAGAGTCACTGGGGGCGCCGGCAGGGCGAGAGTCACTTGGACGGCGGCTTCCGGGCCAGTAACGGGCTCTGGGACGTCGGCGAAGGCCGGCGGCGGCTCTGGGATGTCCCAGAAGTCCAGCGGCGGGTTGGGCCACAGTTCAGGCGGCTCTGGGATGTCCCAGAAGTCCAGCGGCGGGTCGGGCCACAGTTCAGGCAGCTCTGGCGGTTCGGGCCACAGTTCAGGCAGCTCTGGCGGTTCGGGCCACAGTTCAGGCAGCTCTGGCGGTTCGGGCCACAGTTCAGGCAGCTCTGGCGGTTCGGGCCACAGTTCAGGCAGCTCTGGCGGTTCGGGCCACAGTTCAGGCAGCTCTGGCGGTTCGGGCCACAGTTCAGGCAGCTCTGGCGGTTCGGGCCACAGTTCAGGCAGCTCTGGCGGTTCGGGCCACAGTTCAGGCAGCTCTGGCGGTTCGGGCCACAGTTCAGGCAGCTCTGATTCTGGCTGGCGGAGCTCTGGATCAGGCTCTGGCTGGCGGATCTCTGGATCGGGCTCTGGCTGGCGGATCTCTGGATCGGGCTCTGGCTGGCGGATCTCTGGATCGGGCTCTGGCTGGCGGATCTCTGGATCGGGCTCTGGCTGGCGGATCTCTGGATCGGGCTCTGGCTGGCGGATCTCTGGATCGGGCTCTGGCTGGCGGATCTCTGGATCGGGCTCTGGCTGGCGGATCTCTGGATCGGGCTCTGGCTGGCGGATCTCTGGATCGGGCTCTGGCTGGCGGATCTCTGGATCGGGCTCTGGCTGGCGGATCTCTGGATCGGGCTCTGGCTGGCGGATCTCTGGATCGGGCTCTGGCTGGCGGATCTCTGGATCGGGCTCTGGCTGGCGGATCTCTGGATCGGGCTCTGGCTGGCGGATCTCTGGATCGGGCTCTGGCTGGCGGATCTCTGGATCGGGCTCTGGCTGGCGGATCTCTGGATCGGGCTCTGGCTGGCGGATCTCTGGATCGGGCTCTGGCTGGCGGATCTCTGGATCGGGCTCTGGCTGGCGGATCTCTGGATCGGGCTCTGGCTGGCGGATCTCTGGATCGGGCTCTGGCTGGCGGATCTCTGGATCGGGCTCTGGCTGGCGGATCTCTGGATCGGGCTCTGGCTGGCGGATCTCTGGATCGGGCTCTGGCTGGCGGATCTCTGGATCGGGCTCTGGCTGGCGGATCTCTGGATCGGGCTCTGGCTGGCGGATCGTCGACTGGAGTGCTGAGGCAGATGGTGTTGGCTGACTTATTTGGGGCGCGGCGCTCAACTGACACACATACAGGGCTTCTTGCCAGCTTAGACCAGTAGTGTCAGGGAGGTCTCCGAGCAGAAAGTGGTTTGCCCCAAACCAGAGCAGCATTTTCAGTGTATCATCGTCTAAAGACGAAAATGTGGCAAACATACAGAATTTCGTGGCGAAGTTGTTGAAGTCCGGATTATCTTTTGCCATTCGGAGGACTTTCGTCAGAGATTCCATGTTGCCACGTGGTAGTCTTTCTGGGGTGACAAACCCGGTCGGTTGTTCTGATATGAGAGCGGGGTTGGTGTGCGATGCGGAGACAGACAAGGTGACAAGGCAAGGCAGGATATCCAACTTAAACTAGTTTAATAATAAACAAACAAAACACTTTAAATATAAACAAAACAAACTGGATTGCATAAACTGAACTAGGCTAAACTCAAAACAAGAACCACGGCAAGGAACATCCACACACGAATTCAGACTTCTTCATTAAACAATATCAACAACCGCCAAACACCAGGGAAGTGCACAAGTGATATATACACAAGGAGAAACAGCAACACCTGGGAGACTAACGAGGAAGTGATTACAAGACAGGTGTAGGGAGTGAAACAATAACCCGAGAGACAGAAGTGAAACAAAGACAAGACTGACAGGAAGTGACAGAGAAGACCCAGACAGGAACACGTGTAACACTTTACAGTTTATGTCTGATATTGCTGTTCTTATTAATACTCTGTGTAGCATATTGGTCAATATGGTTGTCAACTTGGTTGTTTTTAAATGTTCTATGTGAATAAACATATAATTGGCCCGGCAAATCAATGGTGGTACAGTAATTTTGGTGACTGAACATAACGTCTCCATTCCCTCCTTCAGGGAATAGGGGATACAATAGAAAACTAGACATTCCCATTCAGTCAGTTAAGCATTATGTGAAAACGATTGATGAATAGGAATCCCTACCATTGCTGCTCCTTTCAGCGCTCTGTGTAAGCCACCTTCTCTCCCCATACCTGCTGGGGTGGAAGATGGGACACGGCTGGATGGGACACAGCAATGTCACCCTGTAGCCTACGACTGGTTGCCCACTGAAGCTAAGCAGGGCAGCGCCTGGCTATTTTCCTGGATGGGAGACTGACTTGATTGCTGCTAGAAGTGGTGTTAGGAGGCCAGCAGGTTGTGCTCACCCTCTAGTCTATGTGGGTCCTACCGCCCCAGTATAGTGACGGGGACACTGTACTGCAAAAGAGCACCGTCTTTCGGATGTGACGTTCAACCGAGGTCCTGACTCTCTGTGGTCATTAAAAATCCCTGGCCAAATTTGTCCATCATGGCTTCCTAAACATCCCTTTTCTCTGATTGGCTTCATCAATCTGTCTCCTCTCCACCAATAAAGCTAGTTTGTGGTGAGCATTCTGGCGCAATATGGCGGCTGTCGCATCATCCAGGTGGATGCTGCTCTCTAGTGGCTGTTGAGGAGATTCCCCCTTCCATGTAAAGCGAATTTGAGTGTCCATGAGAAAGCGCTATATAAATGTAATGAATTATTATTATTATTATTTACACAGAGAAAATCAATCACTGCTGTTCCTTCTGACCCATACAGTAAGACTACTGGATAACACTTAGGAATTATGCCTTTTCTGCTTGGAAAATAACACTAAACAGACCACATCCTGAGGCATGATAGAGAGGTATCATGTGGGAATTACACATATGAACTTGCCAATCAGGCAGTGCAATGGAAGGTATCTGTGGATTCTGACGGCAGAGCAGAATCTACCTAGGGAAAGACACAGGCTTACCGAGAGGAGAGCTGTACCATGGAAGAATACACATATGGGATCATAGCATGTGAGCACCTAGCCAACCACAGGGGATAACTACTGGGTGTACCTATGAGTGTTAAGCCTGTCGTAGGACGTCTCTGAAACCACTGCCACAGGGTACTGGAGAAACTCTTATACAGAGTTTGCCAGCTGGGGAACTCCCCCAAGGAGCAAGATAAGCACACATATAAAGCCCTTAGGAGGGGAATAGAGCAGCAAGAAAGACACCGAGCGGGGGCCTCCCCAATTCTGGCCAATTCAAAGCATCGGGTTTGATGTTCTTAGAACCTGGGCAGTACGATAGTAAAAAGTCAAAAAGAGCCCACCGAGCCTGCCTGGAGTTAAGTCTTTTGGTTGTTCTAATGTACTCTAAATTCTTGTGATCGGTCCAAACTAGAAAAGGCTCCCCTGACCCCTCTAACCAGTGACGCCACTCCTTCAAAGCTAGCTTGACTGCCAACAACTCTCGGTTACCAATGTCATAATTATGTTCAGCTGGGGACAGAAGATGGGAAAAAACGCACAAGGGTGCATCTTATCGTCCGAGGGAGAGCGCTGGGAGAAAACCGCACCTACCCCCACCTCTGAAGTGTCGACCTCCACCACAAACTGACGTGTAGGATCAGGGACAATCAGAATGGGAGCCGAAACGAAGCGACTCTTAAGTTTGGAGAACGCTGCTTCGGAGGTGGTGTTAGGAGGCCAGCAGGGGGTGCTCACCCTGCGGTCTTTGTGGGTCCTACCGCCACAGTATAGTGACGGGGACACTGTACTGCAACAAGGACCGTCTTTCGGATGAGACGTCAAACCGAGGTCCTGACTCTCAGTGGTCATTAAAAATCCCTGGCCAAATTTGTCCATCATGGCTTCCTAAACATCCCCTTTCTCTGATTGGCTTCAAGAGCTCTGGGAGAGAATCGCACCTACCCCCATTGCTGGCAGCAATGTCACCCCGTAGCCTAAGACTGGTTGCTCACGGAAGCTAAGCGGGGCTGAGCGTGGTCATTTTCCTGGATGGGAGACTGACTTGATTGCTGCTGGAAGTGGTGTTAGGAGGCCAGCAGGGGGTGCTCACCCTCTGGTCTATGTGGGTCCTACCGCCCCAGTATAGTGACGGGGACACTGTACTGCAAAGAGTACTGTCTTTCGGATGTGACGTTAAACTGAGGTCCTGACTCTCTGTGGTCATTAAAAATCCCAAGAGTAGGGGTGTAACCCTGGCATCCTGTCCAAATTTGTCCATCATGACTTCCTAACCATCCCCATACTCTGATTGGCTTCATCACTCTGTCTCCTCTCCACCAATAAGCTGGTGTGTGGTGAGTGTTCTGGCGCAATATGGCTGCCGTCGCAGCATCCAGGTGGAAGCTGCACCCTAGTGGCGGTTGAGGAGATCGCCCCGTCCATGTAAGCACTTTTAGAGACTTTGATAAAGTGCTATATAAATGTAATGAATTATTATTATTATTATTACTACTCCCACCTCTGAAGTGTCGACCTCCACCACAAACTGACGTGTGGGATCAGGGGCAATCAGAATGAGAGCCAAAAACGAAGCGGCTCTTAAGTTTGGAGAACGTTGCACCAACTGAACATAGTTCTGTGGGAGATCAAGGCTGTCAGAGGAGTGGCTAGTTGGCTGAAGTTGCGGATGAAACATCGGTAGAAGTTGGTGAACCCCAGAAACCTCAACAGGGCCTTGCGAGAGTCTGGGGTTGGCCACTCTACCACAGCCTTAACCTTGTCGGGATTCATGCACACTCCCTCCGACGAGATTATGTACCCTAGGAAAGGAACAGACTGTGCATGAAAAACGCATTTCTCTGCCTTGACAAAAAGCCCATTCTGTAATAACCATTGGAGCACTCGCCGGACGTGTTGAACATGTTCCTGGAGAGACGAGAAAAATTTCAGTATGTCATCCAGGTAAACATACGTGAACTGGTCTATCATGTCTCTCAAGACATCATTGACGAGTGCTTGGAAGACAGCTGGGGAGTTGGACAGCCCAAAAAGCATGAACAAGTATTCAAAGTGGCCCCTGGGGGTATTAAATGCTGTCTTCCATTAATCCCTCTCTCTTATGCAGACCAAATGATAAGCATTCCTTAAATCCAATTTCGTGACGAAAGATGCTCCCTGCAACCTCTCGAAGGCTGAAGACATCAACGGTAGAGGATAGGTATTCTTTACCGTGATGTTGTTCAACCCTCGGTAGACAATACAAGGTCGCAGAGACCCATCCTTCTTCCCCACAAAAATGAATACCGCCCCTGCTGGAGAAGAAGAGGGGCGGATGAACACAGTAGCCAAAGAATCAGAAATACAGTAATACCTCGGTTTACGAGTTTAATTCGTTCCAAGAGCGAGCTCGTATCCCAAAATGCTCGTACACCAAAACAATTTCCCCCATAAGAATGCATTAAAAATCAATTAATTCGTTCCACACGACCATAAATGCCCATTTTAAATATTTAGTTTTTATTTTACCCTATTAATTACAGTTAAAACTATAACCATTAAGATCTCATATAAATACTCTTTAAACAGACAATTAAACTTTAGACAATTAAACTCTAAAAATACTTGACAATTTACTGTAACTCACTTTGAGCAGCGTCTGCTGGCATGAAGGAGATGAGAGACAGACGAGGGAGG
This sequence comes from Rhodeus uyekii, assembly GCA_037043235.1. Classification (NCBI taxonomy): domain Eukaryota; kingdom Metazoa; phylum Chordata; class Actinopteri; order Cypriniformes; family Acheilognathidae; genus Rhodeus; species Rhodeus uyekii. The sequence continues at coordinate 263,047 of JAWRVZ010000261.1, read as the reverse complement.
GGGAAAACACAAAACCTGGATTCAAGTGAAAATGAGTGAATTTATTATAATAGTGCAGAAAACAAACAAAGTGATAATCCAGAGTGAAAGTCGTGGAACGGGAGACTCGCGCGACAACACCACGAGCGCCGGGAGACTCGCGCGACGCCAACGCGAGCGCCGGGAGACTCGCGCGACGCCAACGCGAGCGCCGGGAGACTCGCGCGACGCCAACGCGAGCGCCGGGAGACTCGCGCGACGCCAACGCGAGCGCCGGGAGACTCGCGCGACGCCACCGCGAGCGCCGGGAGACTCGCGCGACGCCAACGCGAGCGCCGGGAGACTCGCGCGATGCCAACGCGAGCGCCGGGAGACTCGCGCGACGCCAACAGGAGCTCCAGAGTGGAGAGAAGTGAGGAGACAATTAATTCATGAACCCCATATATATTTCACTACGTGAACAATAGAGGCTGAGAGAAGTTAAACTGCTGACAGAGCGAGGCTGAGAGAATGAATGCTTTAAGGGGTGATAAAGGGGTTGGGACTGCGTGACTGTGTTATGAGAGGCTGTCATTAGGATATTTCCAGTAAAAATGCCAGTGAAGATGCAGAGCGTTAGGACAAAAATGCGCGTGGGTGAGGGAAAAATTTGCTCGCACTCCGATACAAAGCTCGTACACCGATTCAACCCTCCATGCTCGTACACTGATTTTCTCGTACACCAAGTCGCTCGTAAACCGAGGTACCACTGTATATTTCTCCATGGCCTCCCTTTCAGGAATGGAAAGCGAGTATAATTTGCCCTTAGGTGGAGACATACCTGGCTGAATAGGTCGTAGGGACGGTGCGGAGGAAGAGAAGCAGCTTGAGACTTACTGAACACTTCCTTCAGGTCGAAGTACTCTGGAGGCATGCTAGACAAATTCATCGGCTCCTCCTGCAACACAGAACTAGACACAGATGAACATGCAGACACAAGACAAGAGGCATGGTACTAATCACTCCAGTTCAGGATGTTATTGTGTCCCCAGTCAACCCTGGGGTTGTGCTTGGTTAACCAGGGATGACCGAGCACGATGGGAGCTGAGAGATAGTCCGTAATGAAAAAGTCAATCGTTTCGGTGTGGCTACCTGCGGTGGTGAGGCTGAGGGGAATGGTTTTAAGAGAAATGTCTGGTAAGCTTTGTCCGCCCAAAGCATTGACTGCGATGGGTGTGGGTGAGGTGTTCAGGTGTGATCTTGAGTCTGAGTGCCAGTGAATAATCCATGAAGTTGCCCTCAGCCCCAGAATCCAGAAGGGCCTGACAATGATGTGTTGGCCCATTGAAGTCTTACCGGGAGGAGAGTTGATGAGGAAGACTGGTAAACAGTGTGTGCATCGGTCAGTAGCCCCCTCCTTACTGGCAGGTGCGTGCTTTTACCGGGCATTGGGAGATGAAGTGCTCTTTTCCGGCACAATAGATACAAAGTCTCAGGGTTTTACAACGTTCTCTCTCCTCCCGGGAAAGCCGAGCTCGACTGACCTGCATGGGTTCAAGATCAGAAGTGGGGCTGACCGTGCCAGGATGTTGAGCAGAAAAGGTCGTGGAGGACCCTGGACATACCGATGGGGTGGGGCGGAACTTGGTGCGCTCCAACCGAGCGTCCACCCGAAAAGCCAGCTCAATAAGGCCGTTGAGCCGTGGGGGTAGGTCCAGGGCATATATTTCACGTTGGACACGGTCAGCCAACCAATGCAGGAACATGTCCCACTGCACCTCCTCGTTCCACTTGCAGTCGGCCGCGAGCGTATGGAACTCAATGGAATAATCTGAGACTGAAAGGTCTCCCTGCTTGAGGTCTAACAACCTCCTAGCTGCCTCACGGCCGACCGCAGACCGATCGAATACTCTATCCATTTCTTCCGAGAAGGTCTGGAACGAGGAGCAGCACGGGTCTTGGTTTTCCCACACCGCCATTCCCCATTTCGCTGCACGTCCCGAGAGCAGCGTGATGATGAGGGCTACCTTGGCTTGTTCGGTAGCGTAGGTTAGTGAATGTAATGAGAGAAATACAGAGCACTTCGTGATGAAGGCTCTGCAGAAGTCTGGTTCACCGGCGTAACGTTCTGGTGGTGGGATGTGAGGTTCCGGCTGCCCTGTGGGACGATTGGCGGTCGGGGGGAACAGGGCGGTGGGGCTGGCGCAGCGGGAACAGGCAGCTGATGGAATCTACTGGTGAGCTCGGACACCTGCGCCGCTAGTGTTTGAATGGCGCACCCACTGGTTAGCATCAGTTCCTCTTGTCTGTCTAGCCGCGCCACGTTGCTTGAAATGAAATCCTGCCAAACGGGAACATTTGCTGAATCCATGTTGTGGTCGAGTTGTTCTGTCAGGAACGAGCATGAACGGATTCAAGAGCAAATGTGAGTTATTGACAGTGAATGAAAACAAGGAAATAATGTCCAGAGTAGGCAGGCGGCGCAGGGACTCAATGGGCTGGTGAGTGGAGACATGGTGAACACGGAACAGGAACAAGGAACAGGGAACACAGAGACATGCAGACGAGCAGAGACCGGGACACAGGAACACCTCACATACATACACAGGCAGTAACTAGGACACAATGAATTTGCAAACCGTGACACCAGTGGGCCAATCAATCGATGCTTACTGATGAAACATACCGATTCACTAAATTAACAGAATGCATAACTGATATAAAAAATTGGATGACTGATAACGTTCTACTGCTTAATTCTGAAAAAACTGAAATTCTAATTATTAGACCAAAAAGTTCTGCACGTAATAATCTAGACTACTGCCTAACACTTGATGGCTGCTCTGTCAAGTCTTTGTCATCAGTTAGAAACCTGGGTGTGCTCTTTGATAACAATCTTTCATTTGAAAGCCACGTCTCTAGCATCTGCAAAACGGCATTCTTCCATATTAAAAATATATCTAAATTGCGACATATGACATAAGATGCAGATCTAGAATGGGCCGCATCCCTCCATCCTTCTTTGGAACAACGAAGTAGCGGCTGTAAAAGCCTGCCTCTCTGTCCGATAGAGGTAGCAACTCAATGGCCCCATTCTGGAGCAGAGAGTCTACTTCCTGTTCGATCACCAGAGCCTGCTGGGGGCCTACCAATTTGGGTAGGACCCCCGAGAAACGGGGTGGTGGAGCCCTGAACTGAATAGTGTATCCTGTGGACACTGTAAGCAGGACCCATTGAGAGATACTTGGCATACGCGACCACCCGGTCAGAAACTTTACTAGGGGAACCAGTCTCTCAAGGCTGGCCTCTGGTACAAAAAGAACATCTAACATCTAACATCAGACACTCAACCAAGCTGCCGCTTTCGGGTTCCGGCACCTTTTTATCACCTGGTTCATGACGTCACTGACCCATGATGCGCATTTACACAGCATGTGCGCGTTTATCTTTTACACAGTGCTTCAACTGACATTCATCAATGTATACACCTAGCGCTTTGACGCAGCGTCTCGTTGTTTGAGTTTGCAGTACAGCGTCTCGTTGTTCTAGTTGTTTGCAGTACAGCTTAAGCTATGTACAACGTACTAGTCCATGCAAGTATGCACATACACATCACACATACACTGTGCAAAGAAAGGAGGTATTTGCTATATTCTTGGGGAACTCTTGGTACTACTCACATTTATTTTACATAGTACACCACAAATGTAAAAACCACAACAACAAACTCAGACAGATAAACGTAAATGCATAAATGCACACACTCCTTTTAGACTCAGATATTTAGCTGGACTTCAGGCAGCTGGGTTTTTCTGGATATCCAGCATCTCACACTTCCTGTGTGGCGGGCAGAGGTAATGGAACCCATGTTCTCTTGTTAAAGTGTGGAGTCAGGGGACACATTTAAGACACATTAAGTGTTGGGAAACCCCTCCATTTTCTACTTCCACATCCTACAGCAGACCTTTCACACACTTGCAGCATTAGGAAAACCATTGAACACACATCCAGTTGTAACCTCGAATACAGCCAAATGTTGTTTGAGAATAACATTTAATCATGAGTTGGATAGTTGGACTGGGAGTACTGTTATTAACCTAGTCTGGGTATAAGGACAGTAAGACAGGGACATAAAACTGCATGACCTGACCCAATAAAAATAATGACCTGAAACATCTAATGAGGTTATTAGACAGGACAAGTAAATACATCCATACTGCAAATATGACGATGAAAAAGTGCATTTGCAAGAATATATAAAGTATATATGTAGTAAATGTATTAAAATAGAAATCACAATTAACAAACACAGGGATTCTTGCCAGCTAAAATAAGGTTACTTTGCTACAGGAAGAACACTCAGATTGCTTTGCTGACAACAAAAATAATGCCCAATGTAAAACCTGTGTAATCCTGTACCAAAACCACTGATGGTGTGCATAAATGATGGTTTGACTTTTTACAACTGTTAGTTCTGTCACGGGTGCATGTTGGATGAAGACACGGAGAAGGCGAAATCACAAACATAGGTATCCTTTAATGAAGATCAGGGAATAACATGCCACAACGTAAAACGAGAACTGACAACTAAAGAGTGCACAAGGAGGATTAAATATACTAACAGTGATGAACCTAAAGACAAACACCTGTGATGATTAGTGACTATGGTAACTGATGGGTGACGGAAAGATCTAGAACAAACTGAACATGTGACTGACAAAAGGCAAAACAAGAGTCCTTGAAAACAGTGAAACGTGACATTACTCCCCCCCCTGCGCCGACGAAAGTCCAAAAGGGGTGGGAGGGTGGGCATCCTGGAGACCGAGGTGCAGGGAGTTAGGGTGGTCTCCAGGGTGGTCTCAGAGGATCCGCGGCCCTGGGTGGCGCAACCCCCCAGGGCGGAGCAGGAGGATCCGGGGCCCTGGGTGGTGCAACCCCCCATGGCGGAGCAGGAGGATCCGGGGCCCTGGGTGGCGCAACCCTCCAGGGCGGAGCAGGAGGATCCGGTACCCTGGATGGCACAGCCCTCCAGGGCGGAGCAGGAGGATCCGGTACCCTGGATGGCACAGCCCTCCAGGGCGGCGCTGGGACTAAGTCCTTCCCAGGAGGCTCCGCCTCCTTTGTCCCACCCGCCCTCGCGCAGGCACTATGGCCCCCCCCAAAAAATATTTAGGCTTAGTCCCCAGATGGTGAATGGGAGGAGGCTTTGGCAGCTCCAGGGCGAGGAGCGCAGGCGGGGCCGGCAGGGCGAGGAGCGCAGGCGGGGCCTGCAGAGCGAGGAGGTCTGGACGTTCGTACCACGGAAGGTCTGGGAGATCTGGAAGATCGGGCCACGGAAGGTCAAGGTCGGCTGGCGGTTCGGGCCACGGAAGGTCCAGGTCGGCCGGTGGTTCGGGCCACGGCAGGTCCGGGTCGGCCGGCGGTTCGGGCCACGGCAGGTCTGGGTCGGCCGGCGGTTCGGGCCACGGCAGGTCCGGGTCGGCCGGCGGTTCGGGCCACGGCAGGTCCGGGTCGGCCGGCGGTTCCGGCCAAGGGAGGTCCGGGTCGGCCGGCGGTTCCGGCCAAGGGAGGTCCGGGTCGGCCGGCGGTTCCGGCCAAGGGAGGTCCGGGTCGGGCAGGGCCGGCGGTTCAGGCCACGGGAGGTCCTGAAGGTCTGAGAGGTCTGGCGGGTCAGGCCAAGTGAGCTCTGGCTCTGGCTGGCGGATCTCTGGATCGGGCTCGGGCTCTGGCTGGCGGATCTCTGGATCGGGCTCGGGCTCTGGCTGGCGGATCTCTGGATCGGGCTCTGGCTCTGGCTGGCGGATCTCTGGATCGGGCTCTGGCTCTGGCTGGCGGATCTCTGGATCGGGCTCTGGCTCTGGCTGGCGGATCTCTGGATCGGGCTCTGGCTCTGGCTGGCGGATCTCTGGATCGGGCTCTGGCTCTGGCTGGCGGATCTCTGGATCGGGCTCTGGCTCTGGCTGGCGGATCTCGGGCTCTGACTCAGGAACAGGCGCTGGGCGGCGAGGCGCGGGAACAGGCGCTGGGCGGCGAGGCGCGGGAACAGGCGCTGGGCGGCGAGGCGCGGGAACAGGCGCTGGCAGACGAGCGGCAGGCGTGGGCGCTGGCAGACGAGGCGCGGCTTTCTTTCCGCGGTGTAGCTCGAAGCTTTAATCATTTTTGTTTGGTCAGTTCTTCTGTCACGGGTGCATGTTGGATGAAGACACGGAGAAGGCGAAATCACAAACATAGGTATCCTTTAATGAAGATCAGGGAATAACATGCCACAACGTAAAACGAGAACTGACAACTAAAGAGTGCACAAGGAGGATTAAATATACTAACAGTGATGAACCTAAAGACAAACACCTGTGATGATTAGTGACTATGGTAACTGATGGGTGACGGAAAGATCTAGAACAAACTGAACATGTGACTGACAAAAGGCAAAACAAGAGTCCTTGAAAACAGTGAAACGTGACAAGTTCTGGTACGTAAATTTAAAGTGGTGTTCCAATAGTGCTCATATTCAGTCTTACAGTACTAGTTGTGCTAATGCACTGACTGACAGTGCTAGTGGTGGGTTTTTACTGTGACCATCTTTGTGGGTTACATTGTCAAGTCAGTACAACTGACTGCAGGTCAGACTTTATGAGTCTTTATGAGTATATAATTGAATCACTCGCTCAACTGATTTGTTCAAATCAATCCATGCAAGAATAAAACAACACAATGATCTGTGGCACGAGAGACACACTACTTTCTACTTTGAATATAGTTTAAGCATTTCTTGTCTGGATCTAATAGTTTATCCAAAAATTATTAGCTAAACTGCAGTTCAATAATCTTATATTATTATTGGTTAAATGTGCTTTACCACACAAAAAAAGGTTAAAAAGGTAAATAAAAAGTTAATTTCATTAAGTATACTTTAGTAAAGTAAAAGTATATTTTAAGTATACTTTAAGCAGTATGTATACTAATATTAATGTACTTGAAGTATACTTGTAAATATACTGTTTCAATACTACTTGGGACAAAATTGGTGCACTTTTTACTGTGTAAAAGTACTTTTATGCATACTTTAAGTGTAACAGTAGTAAACTTAAGTTTTCTGTTCGTATTTTAACTATACTACAAGTTCACTTAATTGAAAGTATTATAAAACCTTTTATAATAACCTTATAAAAATTAAATATGAAATTACACTTTGAAGTATACACTCAGATACCTGCCGATTTAGTACTTTTATACTACTTGTAAGTTTTCTTTAAGTGAACATACATCATAGTTTACATTTTATCCAATGTGACTTAAAACTGAGGAATACAGAAAGCGATTCATCCTGAAGATGCAGAAGAACACAAGAAGAACTGAGAATACAAAGTTTCAGACATTGCTTGTTGTAGAAGGTAGAAGGTAGAAAAGGGAGGGATCAAAGGGAAGTGAAAGCATATAAAGCATATAGTTCTCTCGGTAGACTTTTCAGCAGTCTTTTGAATATTGACAAGGATTCTGCATTCTAGATGAAGGCAGGAAGGTTGTTCCACCAGCAAAGAACAGTGAAGGAAAATGTTCTTGAGAGTGATTTTTTGCTTCTCTGTGATGAACCTCTAGTCGTCACTCGTTGATCGATCGAAGGTTTCTGGTAGGTGTGTAGATTTGAAGTAGCGTCTGAAAGTATGAGCAGCTGAGCCTGTGTTAGTTCTGTGAGCAAGAGTCAGTGCTTTGAATTTTATACAAGCTGCAAGTGGAAGCCAGTGCAGAGAGATGAAGAGTGGAGTGACGTGGGCCCTTTTGGGTTAGTTGAAATCCAGATGGTCTTTGACTGTTTAACGTTTTATGACTGCATTATTTTACATGTGCGTAAGTAATCTTCTGTCACTTGTTTCTGCTTCTTCTTCATCTTTGTTTTGATCAAGTAATTCTTTACCCTTTCAGAGGATGTATAATGGCACCCCCTACCGTTTAATAGTGAAAACATGTCATTGTCGGGGAAAGAGTAAAGTAGATTTTAAGTTCTTATCTACACAACCAGAGGACTATACAAAATTCAGATCCTCAGAATTAAGATAATATCAGTTTTGTTACGAATCAATATTTTCAAACAGCGCAAAATTAAAACTATTTGAAAAAGTATTAATGCAACTGCATGCCAAGTTTACTTAAAATATTTATTTATACTTTTAAGTATATTATATTGATAACAAGATGGCGCCGCGGATGGCAGCCTCGGTTTTTTGCTCTTCAGTGATCGTCTTGTCTTTGTTTGTTCTGCTTTTAGTCATTATTTTCCGATTGTTTTCACAAAAAACGAACTACTGGACATTAGGGAACACACACCAGACAATATTTCTGTGGTTTTTGATTATTCAGACGTTTTATTTGATATCCTCGTTGGAGTCGCGACTGTCTCTTTAAACCGAGCAGCCAGACGCAAAACGAGCTGGGGCACTGGTCAAACTCCGCTCGCGGGGCTTCCGCACTCCTCTTCCCAGTATTCATCTTGCTAATCTCCGTTCTCTTCCTAATAAAATGGATGAACTGCTTCTCCTCACCAGGATTAATAAGGATTTTTTCAACTCTGCTGTTCTGTGCTTCACTGAGACCTGGCTAAATATAAACACACCGGACAACGCACTATATCTGCCGGCTTCCAGCTGTTCCGAGCAGATCGCATCACGGAACTAACTGGGAAAACGAGAGGTGGAGGTTTGTGTTTCTACATCAACGAAAGTTGGTGTTCAGATATAACAACACTGAAGAAGATATGCTCTCCTAACCTAGAGACTCACTTTATAAACTGTAAACCTTTCTATTCACCGCGTGAGATTGCCTCGTTTATTCTGGTCAATGTTTACATTCCTCCAGATGCGTGTGTCAGCGCGGCATTACAACAGCTGGCTGAACAAATAGCTGAGACTGAACAAAAGTATCCAGATTCTCTTTTAATCATTCTTGGGGATTTTAACAAAGCAAATCTCTCCAGTGAACTGCCAAAATACAGACAGCACATTACATCTCCCACCAGAGACAGTAATATTCTTGACCACTGCTACACCACAATAAAGAATGCATATCACTCCGTCCCACAGGCAGCTTTGGGGCTTTCTGATCACTGTGTGGTTCATCTTATACCATCCTACAGGCAGAAACTGAAATCAGTTAAACCTGCAAAAAAGACTGTAAAGAGATAGACTAATGAAGCAGAGCAGAATTTAAAAGCATGTTTTGAATGCACGGACTGGAATGTTTTTGAAGCTGCAACCACTGATCTGGATGAGTTAACAGATACTGTATCATCATACATCAGTTTCTGTGAGGACACACACATTCCTACCAGGACATTCTTATCATTTCCTAATGATAAACCATGGTTTACTGGGAAACTCAAACAGCTTCGTCATAACAAAGAGGACGCTTACAGAAGGGGGGATGGTGTTTTGTACAAACAGACCAGGAACAGACTGACAAAGGAGATAAGAGCAGCTAAACAAAGTTACTCTGAAAAGCTGAGAAACCAGTTTTATTCCAACAACCCTGCTGCTGTCTGGTCAGGCCTGAAGAATATCACCAATTATAAGCCACCATCCCACCGACCTGCTGAGAATCAACATCTGGCAGATGAGCTGAACACTTTTTACTGCATGTTTGAGAAACCCAATCTCACACCTCAAAACCACTCTGAACTACACTTCACACGTCCTCCAACACCTCCTGCACCCCCTCTCCCCCCCTCTGCCATCCAACCAGAGCTTAAGGTCTGTGTGGAGCAGGTAACCAAAATCTTCAAAAGACAGAAGATAAGGAAAACTTCAGGCCCAGACGGCATCTCATCTGCTTGTTTGAAAGCCTGCGCTGACCAACTGGCCCCAGTCTTCACGCGGATCTTCAATAGATCATTGGAGCAGTGTGAAGTTCCCCGTTGCTTCAAACGTTCCACCATCATTCCTGTCCCAAAAAAACCCAAAATCACATTTGAAAGACTGGTTCTGGCCCACCTGAAGGACATCACTGGACCCTTGCTGGATCCTCTTCAATTTGCCTACAGAGCAAACAGGTCTGTGGACAACGCAGTCAACATGGGACTGCATTATATCCTGCAACATCTCGACAGACCTGGGACTTATGCAAGGATCTTATTTGTGGACTTCAGTTCGGCCTTCAACACCATCATGCCTGATCTTCTTACAGCTAAACTGACCCAGCTCTCCTTGCCATCCTCAATCTGTCAGTGGATCACCAGTTTCCTGACAGACCGGCAACAGCGAGTGAGACTGGGAAAACTCACATCCAGGACTCTCACTACCAGCATTGGCGCCCCCCAGGGGTGTGTTCTCTCCCCGCTGCTCTTCTCCCTGTACACCAATGACTGCACTTCTAAAGACCCTTCTGTGAAGCTCCTGAAATTTGCAGACGACACCACCGTCATCGGCCTCATCCGAAACGGTAACGAGTCTGCTTACAGACTGGAGGTTGAACAACTGGCTGTCTGATGCAGTTATAACAACCTTGAGCTCAACATCCTCAAAACGGTGGAGATGATAGTGGACTTCAGGAGGAACAGTCCTGCTCTACCTCCACTCACCATCATGAACAGCACAGTGGCAGCAGTGGAGTCATTCAGGTTCCTGGGCACCACCATCTCTCAGGACCTGAAGTGGAACAATCACATTGACTCCAGTGTAAAAAAGGCCCAGCAGAGACTGTACTTCCTTCGTCAGCTGAGGAAGCTCAACCTCCCACAGGAGCTGCTGATACAGTTCTACTCGGCCGTCATTGAGTCTGTTTTGTGCACCTCCGTCACTGTCTGGTTTGGTTCAGCTACCAAATCTGACATTGGGAGACTACATCGCACAATCCGGACTGCAGAGAGGATTATTGGTGCTTCCCTGCCAGCCCTCCAGGACCTGTACGCTTCCAGAGTGAAAAAGAGAGCAGGTAAAATCATCACGGACTCTGCTCACCCTGGAAACACCCTGTTTGAACTGTTACCATCAGGACGGCAACTACGATCACTGGCCACTAGAACATCTAGGAACAGGAACAGTTTCTTTCCACAGGCCATTTCCCTCTTGAACAGTTGAATTAATAAGAGATAAAATGCTGGGCAGAGCGCAGGGAAAGAAAAACAATGCAGACGGATGTTATGGCTGACAATCTATCCCCTCTCCCACTCCATACAAAAAATCCCAGCATGTGACCACATGTACTGTGTATGTTATGTATTGTTATTGTTATTTGCCATGTAAACTCATGTTGTGTTGTATATGTGCACTGGAAGCTTCAATACCAAGACAAATTCCTTGTGTGTGCAAGCACACTTGGCAATAAAGCTCTTTCTGATTCTGATTCTGATTCTATTTCGATAAAAAAGTAAAAGTGAAAATTGCCATTTTAAATGCATTTCTGAGAAGTATATAAAAAGACAAAGTATATTTATGAAATCTTGAGAAGCACACTTTCATTTTTTTATATGAAAAAATTAAAATCAAATGTGTTGATGATGTGAGTGAGTGCTGGTAAAATTGTAGGAGAGATGGCTTGTAGAAGGTGTGAGGGGATGGGGTCTAAGGGATAGGTGGATTTATGGCTGGAAAGGAGAAATTTAGACACATCTACCTCGGTGAGTGGAGAGAAGGTTGAAAGAATGTTTCTGGTTACAGAGGTCGGTCTATGTAGATGTGTGTGTGGAGGTGAGAACAGAATGCTGATAGTCTACTTTGATGAAATTGTAATCATCTTTTATTTGCTATCGTAAATGGCTTCTTGAACAATACAAAATGTAAGGTGGGACTTGATTTAGTCCATCAGGAATTGATTGGAACGTTGTTGTTCAGTAATTTCTGCGATCTCATACGTCATCAGAGAAGAAATGTTGTGATGGGGAAGGGAAGTTAATGTTTTTGATTAAAGGTTACGAGGGTACATGAATTTAAAAAGTTGATTTTATGGTACTTGCCACATTACTAGATTTAAAAGTATTTATGTTTTCTTTATTATTTTTATGTAATCTTATTATTATAATCTATCTTTATAATCTCATAACGCTTTGTTTTTCATCATTGACCATTGTAACAGTTTATCAGCATATAATCACACAGTATGAATAGGACACGTCAAACTGATCGCTAACATCTTTTAAGGCAATCTTTCTTGTGTATTTTGACTATAGTGTACTTGTTGGCTTCTTGTACAGTAATGTAATATTTTTCAGTTTCCTTGTGGTTGGATTCTCTTCCCCAGAACATAAACTTTATTTACATGTAATCTCTGTCCTGTGACAGAGGAAGAGAGGAAAGTGACTGCCTACAGAATGCAGCATAGCGACTCGAGACAAATTAATTGTCTTGTTTGGGTGATGGTAATTTGACAGCCATTAGAGGAGTGATACAAGGGCAGCAGCGGGTGAACAGGCACGTGTGTGTGTTGTGTTAAAGGTTCTTCTCTTTAAGCGGTTTCAGGCATCCCCTCCCCCTCTTTTCATTAGTGTAGTCAAAGCGACGCTGGCGTGAGGGCACAATTGTGGAACACTTAGTGGAGGTGTGAGAGACAAGATGTGAGTGTGTGCGCACAGTGGAATGTGTCCTGCTTTCTTCCCTGTCTGCCATTTGTTTCAGTCCCTCTCCTTGTGAGGGTGAGAGTGTTTCATCCTATTCCTTGCTTTTGCTATTGCCATCTCTACACGGCAAACAAATCATCAATGAAACAATGAAATTCTACATCATAAAATACACTTTTGGAACTTTGACATGTCCTGATGGAATGATTGTTTTGTTCATTTAAAATAATCTGGGGAAGAAGGAGGCAGGAAGCGGCAAACATTCAAACACCTTAATTACAAAGTAAACAACAATAACGACTCCCAGACGACTGCCACAAACACAAAACACAATCTAAAATCCAGGCCTGGTCCTCTCTCGCCCTTCACTGGAGTTTCTCCTTCTTTCCATCACTCCCTCACAGACGGCAACCACCCTACCTCGTTCCAGGAGCACAGCAGTGAGCTCTCCGTCCCCGCAGATATTTCTTCACTCCAGCACCACCACCTCAGGCAGCCACTGGCGGTTCTCCGCTCTTCCAGTCCTTGCACTGTTCTCACATCCCTTGGCCCCGCCTTACTCGCCAGAGTCTCATTTGGCAAAATACAGTATATATAAATGCAGTGTATTTTTGATTGATTATATAATCTATGTCCTCTGGCTAAACAGTTCTGATTTCATTGCTGATTAAGTGAATGAGGACTTCTCCCAGGATCATCCAGTCCCATCCTAAAATGTTTGAGCACTCCAGCAATCATCGGACCTGCTCCAATGAGTTAAGTTCCTGAGTCCACTCCATCATCTGCTCTGGCCCCAGACTCTGATCCAGAGCCCATTCCAGCTCCAAAATCCACTCCAGCCCCATAGTCATGCTCCACAGCCAGAGAATGCAGCACTGGCCATGCCCCTTTTGTGTATGGGGGCTGCACAAATGTTGGCACCAGCCCCAGACCAGAGTCCATGGATGGCTCAATACCATGAGCCTGCTCCAGACTCCACTCCAGTCCAAGAGCCAAGGGATATTGTCACAGTCTTGTCGCGTCCGGCACATCCGGGTTCTTTTATGTATCTTCCAGGTCCTCCACGCTCCTGTATGTGTCTAATCACTTACCTAAGTCCCGTCAGCTGTGTCCCCATCATATGTTTGTTATTTATACATTCCTGTGGTCCCATGTCTGTGTTGGTTGTTAAAGTTGACTTTGTCTTCGTTGGTCAGTCTTCTGTGTTCTCCTTATTATTCTAGTCTTCTTATTATTCTAGGTTTGCACTATGAAGTGCCGTTTTTGTTTGTGCCGGTTCAAGTGTTTTAGTTTTCGTTGTGAAATAAAGAGTGGTTCCGTTGGAAACCTGTGGCTCCTGGTCTTCCCTCCGCATCGCACATGTTTCCCTGTTTCGAGAGTGGTAACAGCTATACGTTCCTGGCCATAGTGACTGAGCCTAGCTTCTGGGTCAAGGCCGATCCTCCTTGGCCCCCTGATCTATTGGCGCCTTCATGGACCCATTGCCAAGGTTGCACCTTCTGGGATGGGGGAGTAATAACAGGGTTATAGGGTTAGTCTTCTTTTAACCCAGTTTTCCCCTTGAGTTTTATTCATTCATCCCACTCACCTGTACTTTGCTAATCACCCCATTAACTATCTTGTTTACGTCTTTGTTTTGCCTGTGCATATAGGCCCTCAGTTTCAGTCTGGTCTTTCTCCTGAATTGATTTGTGTTTACATGTGGTTGTTTTACCTGTTCATTGTCTTTGAAGTTAGAATTAAAGACAATATATATATATATATAGATATATAGGGCCCAATTGTTTTTTTAACAAAATGTAATTTGTCAGTGCTAGTTCACAGTGCATTAAACAATGTTAACCAATACAACAAAAACTCATAAATGTTGAAGTAAACATTAACTAAAATTATTATTAGTTATGTTAACATTATTAGTTCATGTTAACAAATGTAGTTAACAAATGAAACCTTGTTGGGTTACCCACTTGCAACGCATCAACTACCCACATAAGTAATCCACTGATGATAACATGTTCGTTACATCTCGTCATACAAATATTCCAAATTTTCAAACTTGAACTTTCATGTAGAGTGGAATGCAAAACGTCCTGACACAAGCTTGTGATTGTGGTCTCCCGAAAGTCAATGAATCGAACAGTCTAGTGTAACGGGCCCTTTATACATCCTTTAAACAACTTTAAACGTATTTTGAAGGCAGTGCAAAGCCGCATTAAGCAGCCTTAACTTGGCTGTGTATACATTCAATATCGCTTTGAGGTTTTCACTTTATTTATTTATTTTCTCTGTTCCATACACACCTTTCTACCATCTCTCTCCTCTTGTATTGTTGCTGCGTTCAGCTGCGCTATACAGACGACCTTAATTTGACAGTGTCATGAAGATCTGTATTCATTCGTGCACTCTTTTCATAATCCAATCCTCCTCTCCAACATGCAATTAGTGCCCCCTTGCTGCCACAAACGCCCCCTCTCCCCCCCTCCCCAAGCCGGCACATGCAATGAGATTGTTACAGCTTTCCCTGTGCCTTTCGTTTAGAGACGATGTCCTGTAATGAATATGTACATTAAGGACCCGAGCCAAGGAGGGGTCACATGCAATCAACCTTGAATTCAATTATGGCAGTCAAGGTTAATGACTGTGCACAGTGGTCAGAGGCAAGCGCCACACCAGCGATTATATTCAGCCTGCCTGAATTCACAATGCAGAGAGAGAGAGACAGGAAGGGTCCCTGAGGGATGCAGGAATTGTGCAGTGGGAGAGGAAGGAGAAGTGGAGGGAGTCATGTGTAAAGAGATGGGGAGATAGACAGAGCGATGTCACGACGCTGCTTCTCGATTACATTGAGTTCTCCCGGGCAAATCAGATTGCAAGAAAGGTTAAGCAGCCCCCCCTCCACTCTACCTCTGCCCCGTCACCGTCATTTCTCTCTCTCTCCCTCTCTCTCTCTCTCTGTCTCTCTTTCTCCCTCTCCCCTGGTTGCTGTAATATGATTAGTCTACATAAAGACGTGTCTGGAGTGTAATTCAGTGCTCGCTAATGAGACGCTTGTGTGAACTGGGCTCATCCATATCCCCAAGGCGTCTCCCACTCACCTGCTGCTGGTAAAAAACAGAGAGAGAGAGAGCGAGATGTGGGGGAGGGGAGAGACGGAATGAAAAAAAAGAAATACTCTGGCAAATTAAATATTGAAAAGTTTTCAGAGCATTATGCAGAGTTACGACATTGCGTTGCACATGTTAGCACAAATGCATGTGTGCAAACAAACACTGGTCTGGCTGTTTGCAGAGAGCAGGTTGTGGCCCATCTGGACACAAGCTTTTTTTAGAGAGAGGGCATAATGGTTAGATGTTCAAACCCTGGCTCTGTTGTTCTTTCTCCAGATCTCTTTGCATAATTATGACTTTCATTGACTTTACTGGCATTTATGGTTTCATGAAGAACCTTTACCATCCACGGAACCTTTCCTTTGCACAAAAGCTTTTTTTGTAGTGGGCTATTTAGATTGTTCATTGTTCTACATACTAAGAAAAGAATGCTACTTTTAAGAACTGTTGAGGTTCTTTGCGGAACCCAGAAGTGTTTTTCTATGCTATCACTGTCACTTTTGGAAGCTTGATTTTGTAGGGTAGAAAACATAAATCATTATGTGACTAAATATGGCATCCTATGTGCACTCATGTAAAAATATCTTATCACAGAATGAGCAAAATGACAATCATATCACAAAAATTCCTCAAATGTACAGTTAGAACAAGATTTGAACAACACTGCAAACTGTTTCAAGTTTTATGATTAGTCAACTTGAAATGTAAAGTTAGGGTTAGGACTTAGAATATTTGAGTTAACTAAACCTAAACATTTAATTTAATTTAATTTTCTTTTTTTTTCTTCTTCATTTTTTATGGAGCCTCGAACAAGCCCCTGTTCAACTTTTGCACAATAAATGAATAAAATAATCAAGACTTAACACATATAAGCATTCGGGTCATATGTAGGGAACAGAGTCTTTTGCAATCACCCACAACCCCCAGTGGGATCACAAGCATTTCCCTCAAATTGTGCTTTTTTTTCCTAAGACCCTCCTGTCTCACTGTTTTCCATTGCTTGCACAAGTAAACTCACACCAGAAGTTGAAGCACACAGACAATGCTTTCAGATGCACTGCATGTTCCTCACAAGTGTCGTGTTGTCAAGTGCACACAGCTTCCAAACACACCCACACACACTCATCCACACAGGTAATAACTGCTGGACTGTTATAGATGTCATAAAACACCAAAGACGCCGATACTTCTTGTTCACAACTCACCCGACATAAATGTCTGCAAAATAAGAACGTTAAATTTCACCCGTATTTGACCTTCCCCACCCCTAGTAGAGGTCACTGAAATCCTAGCATAGACCTCTGCCTTTTATTTGACTTCACATATCAGTGCATGCATATTCCAACAACAATGTAAAACGTTGCAGGATTCACAGAAAAGCAGGCTTACATGTCTGAATGTATGACTGCATTGTAAATGAAAATAATACTGAATGCAAAAATCCCTGCTTATGGTGTCTGCTGTCACATGTGTCTCAGAGAAACCGAACTTAGCCATTGTGTCGTTAAGTGCATGGATTGATATAGGAAGAATGGTACAGTAACAGCTGGCTCCATTCTCTCTGGGTCAATAGATGAGCTTCTGTGTGTGTGTGGATGGTAAATCTCTTGTTGCTCTCTGCTCCACTCTGTAAATCAAGTTCCATGGCCCTGCCGTGCAGATCAGCTGCCCCACTAATGGAGGGTTAAGCACTTTGCAATGAAACAATTACTGCCAACACATACTATCTGGCTATTACTGATGGAGAGATGCGCTGGGCAGTGGTGTCTATGTGTGTTCTGTAAATCATTCGCTTATGTGATTGTGCAAATATTCTTTATCCAGATCATGTGATCATTTCTTGATTTTGTGCTTTTTATTTAAATCTTTTCATCATCTCACAATGTGCAGGTAAGTCAAACGGCGTTATGTGTATGTCTGCACTTGACATAGTTAAGCAGACCAGTGAGAAAGCCCTAGAGAAAACAAAGTAAAGAGCCAAATGTAATATTGGCAATCTCAAGAGATTACGGGGCATTTGTCAGTGTGTGATGCCACCTGACAGGGTGCTTTTGTTGCTTCTAATGACATCTCCATCAGTGCGCGTGTGTGTCCTATCCATCATGAGCCAAAATGGGCTATTTCATTTTAGGATCATGGAATAAAAAAGCAACTCTCTCTCTCTCTCTCCAATGAAGGAAAAATAAAATAAAATTTTCAACCAAAACGTATGGAAATTCAAGGCAATATATTCTTTGCTCCATGACTGGGTGATAAATTTAACAGAGTCAGTGTAAAGAGAATTTTTTATAAGGGTTTTATGAGTTTTTTTTTTTTTTTTTTTTTTTTTACAGTGTGAGCAGACTAACATATTTTTTCTCATTGAAGCGTAAGCAGATAATGGATGTATACTAAGAATTCAGTCTTTGCTGATTTCACAATTTTCCCAGATGACCCATTACAATTCTGGTATTTTTTTGTTTTCTGTTGTTCTCTTTATTTGTTATTGAAAATATAACATTTGTTTTGGTGAAGCGTCAAGTTGCTGTAAATGAAACTGCGGGGTCCAGATCTTAATCGACTGTTATAATGTGTAGTTATCACTGTCAGAACCCCCCCCCCCCACTGCCCTTTCTCTCTATTTCTACCCCCACCTCACCAATTGGTTCAGTCACATCAAAACAACATTAATTCCTATAATTTATTGCCAGGCCACATCAAGGCAGAATTAATTCAGATAGCATGCCAATGCCGAGGGGTATTGGTATTCCAATCAATGTGCTGATTCTCATGGAAAGAGCTATTATTCAGTGCTGATTCATTCACTCTATTTGCAAGCACCGTTTTGATTTCGTGAAGTATTGATTATACATTGCTCTCAAATAGCTGTTAAATTGCCTGGGAAGCAAACAGTCACAGGTGTAAATAAAGATGACAATAGTGAGTCAACACAGCTACTGTTTTGTGTTCAGCACTTTTAACCCAGAGCCCTTCGAAGCACAAACACCAAACCAGAACCCAGGACGTCAAAAAATAGACCGTGACAGCTGTAATTCAAAAAAGGTCACACTTTGAAATTCCTCAAATTAATCAGAGTGAAATGCACATTATACAACAACAATCACAAGAGAGAAAATAGGACCATTTCAGATTGGGGGGGGGGGGGGGGGGGGGGTTGCAGGGATGCTGTAACAGTGATTCACGGTCCTTTTCAGGCAGGGGGAACAGCAAAAGTTATTTTGTTTTTATTATTATTATTTTAACAAATATATCCTTCAAATTTAGTCAAAATTTCATCATATCTGTTTTTACTTAGAGAATTGCCTTTTAAAGAACAAATCTGGAGAGTATCTATCTTGGCTGTGAAACCAGTGGTATGTGTAATGTAATACATATATTAGACAACACTTTAGAAAACAACCCGGAAAGGATTAAGTGATTAAGTAAACCGAATTTATAGCATAACTTTTGGTGATTATAGTGTAAATATAAAATACGTATGTGCTGATATAAGGGAACAATATGGGAAGTTTCGGGAATAAAAGGGTAACAACCAGAAAAAATACAAATAAGTTATACTCTCTTAAATTAGAAAATTACTGTAAGTATTTTACTCATTCTACGATTATGATTACATTTTTACTATGAGAGCAATTTAGCGAGAACATACACTGGATACATTTTTGTAATAATAGTGTACCAGTAGATATAAAATTTAAAATTGATGGGGTATCTGTGCATTTATACTGCCATTTGTTGTTAACAACACTGCACTGATTAAATTTGAACGTTTAAAATATCATTTTAATTGCTCAAGTAACATGTTTTGTCTCCCCTTTTATTGCTCTTGCTTGGCTTCTTTCTTCTCGTTCTTTCTTTCCACTGAAGGATCCTAAGAAGGAGTCCCATGTCTCTTGATATTCTGTATTAGGCCTATACATGTGCTCATATTTTACTCTCACATGCACCATCCGAGATGCATACGACTTTCCTTCAAAAAAAATAGGCAGATATCACAATTTGGCCAAAAAATGACTTAGGCAATTATGCTATGAGGCTAACAATATAATGAAAGCATATCTCAGACTTACCCTGTAACTACATGGAACAAGAGTATTTCCCCAGTTTTTAAAACAAAATTTTCAATAGTTTTAGTTTTACTTGCCTTAAAACATGGAAGAGCAAACTTTTGCACTCCACTTTTGTTGACAAAAAAATACAGTATAAATACACAGATAATTGTAATTTGTCTTAAGCCTATAGTAAGTACAACCTGGTTTCAAAATACTTACAGTATAAATAATTAGTTAATTTTTCTAATCGTTACCCTTTTATTCCCCCTTTTTTATTTCGCTCCCTTATACCCACACGTACTTACTTTATAGTTACACAATAACTACTGATAGTTACGCTGTAAATTCGGTTCACACACATGGTACTTTCAGAAGTGTAATCTAAAGAGTGACCAAAAATACTATAAATACAATAAGTCATAGTAATATATGATGTGATCATTATTTAATCACATTATGACTACAACAGTTTTACATGGAAAATATACTCTTGAACATAGAGATTTTAGCATAGCTATGTGGGGAACACTGGTGTATAAAAATGAGATGCCTCACAAGACATTTGAGAGGACGCACTGTTTATTGTCAGACTGCCAAATGGCCATTACAGAGACAAAGACTCTTCAATCCCACAAGCCTGATGCTTCTGAACCAAACACGCCATTTGACTGACCTTTCATTCTTCTATGTTGAGCTGGGCTGCATTTGCTGTCCTACACCCATGCATGCTCCAGCTGCCTCACTCAGACAAATTATTAGTTAAGCCTTTCCGGTTTAAACTCAAGCTTGCTGCTAAATTTCTTAAGACAATGAGAGTAACTGCATAATAAAGGGAAGTGTGATAATTGTTTCTATTCTGAGAAACCCAAAGCAGTAACTTCAGTCCATTCACACTCAGAGAGAGCGAGAGAGAGATTTATTGTTCTGTGCTCATAGTGACAGGAAATACACATTTCCCTCCTGGGGCTAAATATTTGTCTTGTCTGGTCAGTTAAAACTATGGACCCACTCAGGAGGAAACAGGGCAACAAATGGACTATTGGTGCAGCCAAGCTCTGTTCCTGTATTACTGCCTCTCCCTGACGCCCGTATCTGATTAGCAACTGCAGAGGCCTATCACGGCGATGACAGGCAATTTCCCATCATGCCACGCTGGCAGGACCATGTCATTTCCAAGAGGAAACAGATGAGTGACAGCAGGGTGTAGGCCGTGCCCAGGGCCCTAATTGAGTAGCAGTGCGTGTGGATCAGTACGTTTGCATGTCGGGTGTGTGTGCATGTGTTTGCACTTCATTGACTCATGGCACAGGAAGAGTAGATAAAACAGGGACATTGCTTGGAACCCAAACAATCCATGTACCGACAAATCAGTGCATTATGTGCTCATTTATTCAAAACATTTACCATGACAGATTGCTTAGCATGCTACTTTTAAATGCATATGTGTTAAAAGACATTCATGAGCATTTACTGAGTGTTTTAAGTATTATACTATAATACACAACCCCCTATCAAACTTTACAGATTATAAAGGCAAGATTACTTTTTCCCCCAGAATGAAGATTCAACTCAAAATAACCCAAAATACATGTATTGAACCATTTTGTAATGGCTTTTGAATGGAAGTTAAAACATGTAGGCCACCAAGGCACCATTCGGACTTTATCAAACAATTTTTCAGTTAGTTATAGTTATCTGGATTACTACTGGCTTCAGATAAAGTCATAATTTTTGGGTGATTTTAATATCCATTTAGTTCATGAAAAAGAAGTATTGTGACAGGGATTTAGAGACATTTTGAACTTTATTGGTGTTAAACAACATGTGTCAGGACCCACTCATTGTCGTAATCGTACATTAGATCTAATAACATCATCAGTGTTAATGTCGCTGAAATTCTCAGCAGAGTAATATACTCAATTTAGCCAAAGCTGCAAAATCAACTTCCTATTAGAAATATAGAAGGTCATGGTTCTGGTCACCAGGTCCCACATTTATTTGGACATTTTCTTTACTCTTGTTTTGTGTTTGAACATTTCATTCATTAAATAAACACATCTCTAGGGCTTGGCAACACTTCCACTGTGTCTGTTGTTAGTTCCTCCCGCCACAAGATAAATAACTGCATAAACTCTTAAATCATCTAATTATAACTAAGGAAAATTGCAATCTCAGTATCTCAGAAAATTAGAATATTACTTAAAACCAATAGAAAGAAAGGATTTTTAGAAATCTTGGCCAACTGAAAAGGATGAACATGAAATGTATGAGCATGTATAGCACTCAATACTTAGTTGGGGCTCCTTTATCCTAAACTACTGCAGCAATGCAGCGTGGCATGGAGTCGATCAGTCTGTGGCACTGCTCAGGTGTTATGAGAGACCAGGTTGCTCTGATAGTAGCCTTCAGCTCTTCTGCATTGTTGGGTCTGGCATATAGCATCTTCTTCTTCTTCTTCACAATACCCCATAGATTTTCCATGGGGTTAAGGTCAGGCAAGTTTGACGCCACTGACTCCAGCTACAGTCAACTTGTTGTGAATGTCCCCCACATTTTTGAATGGGTTTTGTTTCACAATCATCTCCAGGGTGTGGTTATCCCTATTGCTTGTACACTTTTTTCTACCACATTTTTTCCTTACCTTCACCTCTCCGTTAATGTGCTTGGACACAGGAGCTCTGTGAAAAGCCAGCCTCTTTTGTAATGACCTTTTGTGTCTTGGCCTCCTTGTGCAAGGTGTCAATGGTCGTCTTTTGGACAACTGTCAAATCAGCAGTCTTCCCCATGATAATGTAGCCTATAGAACTAGACCATTTAAAGGCTTTTGCAGGTGTTTTGAGTTAGATGATTAGAGTGTGGCACCAGGTGTCTTCAATATTGAACCTTTTCACAATATTTGAATTTTCTGAGATACTGAGTTTGGGATTTTCCTTAGTTGTCAGTTATAATCATCAAAATTAAAAGAAATAAACCTTTGAAATATATCAACTTGTGTGTAAGTGTCACAGAGACGAACTCCATGATTCCCTCCTCGGGCCACCAGAGGGAGCCATCGCTCGAATACTGACACACCTCACACACCCACATACACACTACATTTCCCAGCAACCCTCACACTGGACTGATCACACTCACCAGCTGGACTCCATCATAACTGTTTGTCACACCACCTGTTAATCATTACCTGGACTATAAAGGACTGCTTCACCCATACACTCACTGCGATGTCTTGTTTAGCCCTGGTTGACATTTCTGAGCTTTATTTCCACTGCCTGTTTTTCTGTTGCCGTTACTGCTGTTTACCCGTTTTTGAACCTGTCTGCCTGCCTATTGACCTCTGCCTGGAATTACGACCTGTGAACGTTATCTGCCTGTTCTGACCTGTCTGCCTGTTATATTGTCTCTGATTCTGCCTGCCCTTCTGTTCCTGTTTGCTCCTGTTTGACCCTGCCTGTACAACCACCTCTGTTATCTTTATTAAAGTACGCATATGGATCCCAGCCTGAGTGACGCTTCATTACAGTAAGGAATTAATATAATATACAAGTTTAACTTTTTTAATGGAATTAGTGAAATAAATCAACTTTTTAATAATATTCTAATTATATGACCTGCATCTGTATACAAATAAAGCTCATTCTGATTCTGATTCAAAGGTGTTTTCTACCAGCACCACAAGCCCTATCGCTAAGTCCAATGAAGTAATATTGGTTCTAACAGCTTCAATTGCCTGGCTCTACGGATGAAGCGAGCGAGCAGAGGATCAGTACAACTTCCTTAGGTGCATTAGGGGCATGTACCTGCTAATAGCCATTCTTGCAGGAAGTCCAGAACTGAAACAATCTGGCAGTTAACTTGATCTGCACCACTTCACGAGTTAACACTTACAGATGATTCAGGTGTGGTAAATGGTAAGCATATTTGGCGTGCTGTCCGAGGAGAGGGCTCTGATTTCGGTATTTAGCCCCAACCCAGAGAACTCCCCCATATCCCTGGCTGTGATAGGAACAATCAAGTGTGAGGAGTTGGGGTGGTGGAGGGATGCAGGAAATTGTCAAGAGATATAGGTGAATCGAATATGTCATTTTTGAAGACACTTGTCAGGGTTCTGCCACATTTGGTCTAGTCATTTCTTTGTTTTCTGGTAGAGCTCTGACACTACCGTTACTACCACTACATTAGTCTTGTGTTTTGCGTGTGTGTGTGCGCGGGTTTGAGTGTTCATGCGCTTGTCTGTGTAACGTCTTATGTGCGGGTTATGGTGTCCGATCCCCAGACTGGTCTTGTTCAGTTTCGGTTTTGTGTCGGGGTTTGGACATTCATGACCTGTTTGTTCATCCTTGTTGTGAGCGCGCAAGACAAGTGATTTCTCGTTCTCGTGCGTTCTATGTTTTGTGACTGGGCGTGGTTGCGAGCTCTGCTTGAACCACACACTCTCGTGTCTTTGTGCAGTGTTGTAAGCTGTGTCTCTGTGTTCTAGTCCAGTGTCAAGTCTAGTTTCCAGTCAAGTCGAGTCCTGTTTTCCCTCTAAGGGTGGTTTCATTTGTATTTTTGATTTTCTTTTATTATAATAAAGTTCTCATTCTCTGCAAATTGAGTCCTCACCTCATCCCCTGCCACACAACCTGACAACACCACATTTTCTGAAAAGTAAAGTGAAAAGGATAGAGTACAGTGCTATGTGCTATGTCTGTAGGGAGTACAATTTTATGAAGCTGCTTCTGCTTCGTAAAATCCTTCACAGATTTGTTTCACTACCTGTTCAGGATTCTCTGTCTGGACAGTAAATCTGCTCCTATATTTAGATGTCCAGGTATATAGACTGCTTTGTTGAGAACTAACATTTGTTGGTATGGATGAACAGCAGCAACTTACCCTAGCCTGGCTTTGCTCAGGGTGTTCTGTATGGTCTAGACTTGAGCAGGAGATAATTATTCCCACATCATGATTGAATCCTATATGATCCCTAAGTATCTTGTTCTTTGAGTCTCATGAGCTAAATGAGCTAAGACAACATCTCAGTGTCGGGACAGAAGCTATTGGGACTGGGATAGTATCAGCCATTCATCTGTATAATTCAAGTCCTCCAAGATATCCAAGATGGCGCCGCGTATGGCTGCCTCGGTTTTGAGCTCTTCAGTGATCGTTTTGTCTTTGTTTGTTTGTTCTGCTTTTAGTCATTCTTTTCCGATCGTTTTCACCAAAAACGAACTACTGGACATTAGGAATCACACACCAGACAATATTTCTGCGTTTTTTTATTATTCAGACGCTTTACTCGATATCCTCGTTGGAGTCGCGACTGTCTCTTTAAACCGAACAGCCAGACGCAAGCGTGGGAAGCAGGCTGGGGCACTGTTTAGACTCCGCTCGCACGGCTTCCGCACTCCTCTCCCCAGTATTCATCTTGCTAATCTCCGCTCTCTTCCTAATAAAATGGACAAACGGCTTCTCCTCACCCGGATTAACAAGGATTTCTCCAACTCTGCTGCACTGTGCTTTACTGAGACCAGGCTAAGTGTAAACACACCAGACAATGCACTATATCTACCGGGCTTCCAGCTGTTCCGAGCAGATCACATCACGGAACTAACCGGGAAAACGAGAGGGGGAGGTTTGTGTTTCTACATCAACGAAAGTTGGTGTTCAGATGTAACAACGCTGAAGAAGATGTGCTCTCCTAACATAGAGACCCTCTTCATAAACTGTAAACCTTTCTATTCACCGCATGAGTTTTCCTCGTTTATTCTCGTGAATGTTTACATTCCTCCAGACGCGTGTGTCAGCGCGGCATTACAACAGCTGGCTGAACAAATAGCTGAGACTGAACAAAAGCATCCAGACTCTCTTTTAATCATTCTTGGGGATTTTAACAAAGCAAATCTCTCCAGTGAACTGCCAAAATACAGACAGCACATTACATGTCCCACCAGAGACAATAATATTCTTGACCACTGCTACACCACAATAAAGAATGCATATCACTCCGTCCCATGGGCAACTTTGTGGCTTTCTGATCACTGTGTGGTTCATCTTATACCATCCCACAGGCAGAAACTGAAATCAGCTAAACCTGCAAAAAAGACTGTAAAAAGATGGACTAATGAAGCAGAGCAGGATCTAAAAGCATGCTTTGAATGCACTGATTGGAATGTTTTTGAAGCTTCTACCACTGATCTCGACGATCTCACAGATACTGTAACATCATACATCAGTTTCTGTGAGGATACACACATTCCTACAAGGACATTCTTATAATTTCCTAATGATAAACCATGGTTTACTGGGAAACTCAAACAGCTTCCTCATAACAAAGAGGACGCTTACAGAAGGGGGGATGGTGTTTTGTACAAACAGACCAGGAACAGACTGACAAAGGAGATCAGAGCAGCCAAAAAAAGTTACTCTGAAAAACTGAGAAACCAGTGTTTTCCAACAACCCTGCTGCTGTCTGGTCAGGCCTGAAGAATATCAGCAATTACAAGCCACCATCCCACCGACCTGCTGAGATTCAACATCTGGCAGATGAGTTAAATACTTTTTACTGCAGGTTTGAGAAACCCAATCTCACACTTCACACCCACTCTGATCTGCACTTCACATGTCCCCCAACACGGCATGCACCCCCCCCCCCCCCCCCCCCCCCCGCCATCCAACCAGAGCTTAAGGTCTGTGTGGAGCAGATATCCAAAATCTTCAAAAGACAGAAGATAAGGAAAGCTTCAGGCCCAGACAGCATCTCATCTGAAGGACATCACTGGACCCTTTCTGGATCCTCTTCAATTTGCCTACAGAGCAAACAGGTCTGTGGATGATGCAGTCAACATGGGACTGCATTATATCCTGCAACATCTCGACATACCTGGGACTTATGCAAGGATCTTATTTGTGGACTTCAGCTCGGCCTTTAATACCATCATGCCTTATCTTCTTACAGCTAAACTGACCCAGCTCTCCTTGCCATCCTCAATCTGTCAGTGGTTCACCAGCTTCCTGACAGACCTGCAACAGCGAGTGAGACTTGGGAAACTCACATCCAGGTCTCTCACTACCAACATTGGCATCCCCCAAGGGTGTGTTCTCTCCCCACTGCTCTTCTCCCTGTACACCAATGACTGCACTTCTAAAGACCCTTCTGTGAAGCTCCTGAAATTTTCAGACGACACCACCGCCATCGGCCTCATCCGAAACGGTGAACAGTCTGCTTACAGACTGGAGGTTGAACAACTGGCTGTCTGGTGCAGTTATAACAACCTTGAGCTCAACACCCTCAAAACGGTGGAGATGATAGTGGACTTCAGGAGGAACAGCCCTGCTCTACCTCCACTCACCATCATGAACAGCACAGTGGCAGCAGTGGAGTCATTTAGGTTCCTGGGCACCACCATCTCTCACGACCTGAAGTGGAACAATCACATTAACTCCATTGTAAAAAAGGCCCAGCAGAGACTGTACTTCCTTCGTCAGCTGAGGAAGCTCAACCTCCCAAAGGAGCTGCTGATACAGTTCTACTCGGCTGTCATTGAGTCTGTTTTGTGCACCTCCATCAATGTCTGGTTTTGTCCAGCTACCAAATCTGACATCGGGAGACTACATCGCACAATCCGGACTGCAGAGAGGATTATTGGTGCTTCCCTGCCAGCCCTCCAGGACCTGTACTCTTCCAGAGTGAAAAAGAGAGCAGGTAAAATCATCACAGACTTTGCTCACCCTGGTCACTTCCTGTTTGAACTGTTACTGTCAGGACGGCGATTACGATCGCTGGCCACTAGAACATCTAGGCACAGGAACAGTTTCTTTCCACAGGGCATTTCCCTCTTGAACAGTTGAATTCTCTCCCCTATCCGACTCCATACAAAGAAATCCCATCATGTACTGTGTTTATGTATTGTTGTTTGCTATGTAAACTCATGCTGTGTTGTATATGTGCACTGGAAGCTTCAGCACCAGGACAAATTCCTTGTGTGTGCAAGCACACTTGGGAATAAAGCTTCTTCTGATTCTGATTCTGATTCTGAAAATTGTGATGCCATGGAGTCACAAAAGAGCCAGGTATGCATCCATGTAATTTTTGTGTATGTGCAGGTTCATAAGGCTAGGCCAAATATAAGAACTCAATTTTGGAAAGATTCAACCCTAAAAGCAAACTTCAGGAACTTCCCTATACCGTGAGGGAGGCATCTGGTCTCTGAGTAACCATGCCATTGCCCTGAAGTGGTTTACCGGCATGTAAAACCTGAAGTGACTGCTCTAGTTGGGGAAAAGTGTATTGATGACATGCTCATCTTGATAGTTGGCATCTTGAACTTGATAGTGTCAGACATAGTCCCCTATTTTTTGGGGGGAACCAGGATTTATTGACTCCCTCTCTGGAAGATGTTCTAGGACCCCAGGAGAGATTGTGACAGGTCTTGTGACAGTAAGTGTGCTTGCTCTGGTTTCACAGTAGTGGAAACCTGTAACTTTTTTCTACTGTTGTTGGAACCAAAGTAGAGGTAGCTTCCATGCTTCCAAGATCTCTTGAGTATCAAGTTTTGATACATTCCATTTAGTGGGTGCTGGTATTTTTCCTGTGTGGCAGAGATGATACAGTGATTTGTGTAGGTGTGTAGGGTCAAGCTGCTATTTTTTTATGTGCCACATCCTGAGGGATGTGGAGGCTGCTGAGGGCGACAAGCTGCTCCCAGTCTCTATGCATGTTGTGCTTCATACCTGTTAGAAGTACCAATATGAGGATCATTGGCCAATAGCTCCTTCCCCTGTGTATGGTGAGGAAGGAATTGCATGAATGAATTGAATGCTTGCTAGTGTTTCTTCATCTCCTGAAACCTACTGATGTTTGTGTTGATCAGGCTGGATGGTGAAATGTGGTCCCTGTCCTTGACATCCATAAGGTTCAGCCACATACGCCTTTCCATGATAACAATAGGACCAAATGAGTGGCCAATGGTGTGGGACAACTGCTTGGTACCATGGAGGGACAGATTTGTAGCTTGATGATGCTCAGAGAAAGCCTCTTCATCAATGGAAGCTCCTTTAGTCCTTCAGCACATAAGCTTGTTTGCATCCAACATCGCCATAGTGCTCAGGCCATGGTTCTACCCCTAGCGTTGAGGATGTTCTCCACAGATTAGAGGGGAGAGTTGGTTTCTTAAGAGTGGATGCTGACCCAGGAGAGAGATAGCATGCAAGCATCTCTTTGACCTGTGTGTTGGGGATTGCACCCCTGAATGCCGGTAGTTATAGTTTTGACCGCTGCAGAACTCTGGTTAGGGAGGCGGAGTCATCAGATTGATTTAGCCGTTTATTTTACAAGTGACCATATACACTTCGTAGTGTACTTGAGGTACTTCGTAGTGTACTTGAGGTAGTTTCTGCAATACACAAATACCAGAAACACTTAGGAACAAATTACAACAATAATAGACATCCTTTAACTGTGCAAATATATGAAATATAAACAAAGAATATCAATATAAAATAACAATAATCAAACTGTTATAATAACAACAAAGGCTGCATAGTGCAATAAGGATTAAATGAATATGCATCATATTATATAAATAAAGCCATCGGACTGTATCCTTAATATGAGCAGCAACGTACACACAAATGTAATAAACATTGTTATTACGAGCCGCGGCGCGCGGGACAGCGCGCAAATATACATAATACAAGCGGCATCAAAGATCGATGACTACCTGCATAATCTCACCACAAACATTATGATTTACACATATGGTAATTACCGTTAACCATCTACGTTATTACTAACAAACAGAAATATAAACTTACAGTGTCATAAACTTTCTTGCACATAACACGGCATGAGTTGAGCACGCGGTTCTGTTTGGTTCTGAGTCACTTAGGGAATCTCTTAGAGAATATCCGGGTTACGCTACTTACGTATGCACTGGGAACGTGGCGCTACGCTATTTGAGCACACTGTAATGAAAGCGTCACACACATAACTAACCACTGCGCTAAAAGGGGAGAATTCACAACACTGTGTCATCACTATATATCATGATGCCTTCGCTCCGATGATGGTCGAATATGTCGACATTGAAGGTGCAAAGACATGAGAAGTGAGGAGTTTCTCCCATAAACATGTTACTTCGTTATGGAGGTCCTGAGAGAAGGGGAGAGACTGCTGTTAGGGTCCCACCTCCCACCAGACAGATCCTATAATCTAATTTGAACTGTTTGGGGGTCTCTTGCTCATAAAACCTGTCTAGCTGTGAGCACCTCTATTTCCTTGTATGCAATACCACCACACTAGGAATGCTCAGAGACTGGAGACTCAAAATTCACAGTGGATACAAAAGATTCACTGTCCTCCTCATGAGCCAAAGAAACACCCGCACAGGCTTCAAGATCGGGCAATAGGACATCCAGATCTGGACAAAGCGAGCGATGGGAACAGACTTGTCTCGTTCCTCTCAACCAGATCCATATGAGACTCCCACGATGGTGGAGTAGCGATTCTAAGCCTAAGGGAAATGGTGCGGATCTATGTGTGCGTGAATCGTCTTATGATCAAACACACATAAATCTGCGCAAAGGGGAATTTGGATATTAACAGTTAATTATAACGGATTATAACAATTATTAATATCTATGGCTTGATCGACTTGTAGAATTTTCTTTAATTCTAGAAAAGAGTTCAAAGGACGGATAATTTGTCCAGCAAATATTGACTTTATAAACTCTATAAAAAAAAGGAAAGGTTTCTTTTGGCCACAAAGAATGATCTTTCCGTTAATTTGTAACAAGGATCGGTCACCATTAAAGTGACTTATGGATGAGCAATTCAGAGGCAATCACGTGTGAATACATATATTTTAATAATCGACAAACAATAGACAAACATACACAGATTAATTGAAAAAGGGAAGAAGAGAGAATAAGAGAGAGAGAGAGTAGGAGAGGGAGAGACAAAGGTAGTATTACAGACAATAACCTATTTGAGAACAAGCAAGGAATCAGACCAACTTATTGGTATAAACTCAAAACTCTTAAAGATCGTTTAAGGGCTACTTGCATGTGTTTTCTTTCTGTGGCTGTTCGGAATGCGTGCGTGCGAATTCCGATCTAGTCCGTGCTTTGAGTCTTGCTGGGCGGGTCCATTGGAATCCGCGGTAAGTTCAAATTTGGTTCTTTGTTTGTAAAGTCCTTTGTGGAAAATGGCGCTCAGGAGGATCCAAGAATCCGCGCCGGAGAAGAGAAGATGCAGGAAGAGCAGGAACAAGAAGAGTTGCAAAGAGAGAAAGAGCAAGAAGAGGAAGAGGAGGATCCTTAGGCCGCAGGCGGTTTTAAAGGAATGAGGAGGCTGTGCCCCCTTTTGTCGGGCCGGCCAATCAGAATGAAGGAACTAAGAAGCGGGAAACTTTCCTTTGTCTTTAGTCTGATGTGATTAGCATGTTTTATGGCCTACTTGAGAATGCAGACCTTTGGGTTTTGGAATAAAAGAAAGAGCCTGATGCATCCTAGCACAGTGAAACAAACCTAGACGGTCTGCAAATTGAAAGACAAAGATTTCGAGACCATTCATGGCTATATTAACTCTTGACATGAAAGCAAGATAAAGATTGGCATGGTTATGTATAGGTAATTACTGATTATAAGCCACTCAATTATCAAACACAAATGATAAAATGGTTATAACAAAAGCATGCATACATATAGGTAAAACACAACACATCTAAAAATGGAAAATAACTAAGTTAAAAGTCACATGGCAGATTCTTTGTGTGTTCTTTAGGTATGTGTCTGTGAGGATGGGGGCTTTATGACTCTGTGGAATGCAGAGGGGGAGAGGGTGCAGGAGGATGCTTTGTGTTTTAGGGGTGTTAAACTGTCTTTTTCACAGACTCCATGGAGCCGATCCTGTCGAATCACTTTTTCAATCAAAGAATGAATCTGATCGATCATTCATGAGCACCGTCCATACTCTACACTCTCAAGAAATTGAGACGAGTGCAAAGAACCTTAACTAGAAAGCTCTTGCAGTGCTCATGCCGCTGTCCTCCAATGCAATGGTAGCATGCTTTTACATCAAACAGATGAGAGAAAACGTCTCAGGTTACTATTGTAACCATAGTTCCCTGAGAACAGGGAATGAGATGCTGCGTCCCCTAGGGGTCGCTTTGGGGAAACACCCTCAGTGTGACAGGTGTCTGAAGCAAATTATCTAATCACGTCAATGAACTTGAACAATGGCTGCTGCCTATGATGTCACCACGAGTGTGGCTGCAGGTATAAAGGAGCACACAAACAGTAAGTCATCCACTTCATATCTGAAGGGAGACAGCAGCAGGAAGGAGGAGACAGCAGCAAGAAGGCTCGAAGCATGGCAAAGGGCATGCATCTTGCATGGCATCTTGTTCCCTGTTCCCAGGGAACTATGGTTACAATAGTAACCTGAGACGTTCCCTTTCGAAGGGAACTCTATGCTGTGACCCCTAGGGGTACACTGTGTGGAACGGAATACCAACGCCGCCATTCTGAAGGGCGTGACTGCACTTAATAGGTAAAAACCATCAGTCAGAGACCCCAGGGGAACTGTCCCGTGACCTGCAGTGACCCGGGTCAGGCTACTAGAGAACGGAGGCCTCAAGGAACTAGAGCCGAGGCCCAAGCACGCTCGATCTAGAGTTCGAGGGAGTGCAGGAGCCACTCCACTCAGGATGGAACCCGCAAAGCGGAGACCTAGAGCCGCAACTGCTAGGCCTACAAGTTTAGGCGCTACTGAGCTCTAAGAGCGGCTGGGCTCACAGCCAGCACTTTGCAGCTGTTTCTCTAGAGGGGAACAGCACTCAACGCTTGCGGCACTGCAAGGGGGTTCAGAGGAACCACTTTTTTACAAGCGGAGCTCACCGGAGCAGAGGCCATAGTAGTCGGCCTGGCAATGCTCGTCAGCCAAGTCCAGTTCGGGAGTCAAGGGTGACTCCACTGTCCTCGTGCTGACCCAAGTCGTTTGGGTTCAAGCAAGAACTGAGGTGCAGTACCGCTTCGCTCAGAGAAGTAGGGCCAACCTCCCGAAGGGTACACTCTCAAGATGAGAGGGCCAGAAACTCCTGTACTTCAAGAGCGCAGCGGGCGCTGACAGGGCGGAGGCCCGATCTCCTCGGAGAGGCCTGACGACACCCCTACGCATCAGCCGACCAGAGGAGGCAAGAATACTTTACCTCACCTACTACTCGCTAAAGGTTACCGAGCGGAGCTTCGTGAAGCGGAGGCCTCGGCAGAGAATACTCTAGTAGCGAGAGGAAGCCTACAACGCCACGGAGAGGAGGATAGCCATAGAGAGCTCAGAGAGTTAGAGAGTGCCCTCTCAGACCCCAGGCAGTGAGAAGGAGGCTTAAGAGAAGCCGACGACTCGCAGAAAGTGCCTGAGGGAGCATAGGGGAGCGGTAGCTCACCTGCAAGGGGACAACTCTCAGAGAGAGAGGAGCAAGCCGCTCTACACCTACCCCTTTTCTACAACTAGGCTCCTCAGGAGCTCAGACGTCAACACTCAGAAGCGACTAGAGGGGGCTTTGCTAGAGCGCCACCACACCTAAACCAACTGAGTGGAGCTCTGGCGAGCAGGGAAGGCACATCGACCGGATTCTCAGGGCCCTCACACACTGCTCTATTGCTAGGGTCTAGTAAGTCAAGCACAGGAAACAGCAAGCAACAGTGCAGACCCTCCAAACCTGGATGGCTGCCCAAGTTCACTCGTGAACCGGGACGGTGCACAGAACGACTACAGAAAAAGGTCAATGGCCCTCCCAAGGGCTGTGTCAGCATGCTGTTATCTCACTGTACTCCAGACCACTAACGAGAGGACTCGGAGGGAGTCATACCCCAGCCACAGCTTGGGGGAGCAAAGGATACAGTGAGTTACCAAACACAAGGGAAGACTTTGCTCATCTTGCAAAGACCTAGCAGGTTGAGCTCAGGAGCGAGGATGTTAGTCAACATGCTCCTTACACCACAGGCGGGGGCGAGGAGGCTCGACTTGAGCCGCCGACTCTAGCACACACCCACGTCGCCCAGGCGGACCTCGGCGAACAGAGGTCTCGCCGAAAGCAGGCAAACTCTACTATTAAGAGGAGGCCTTACAAGGCTCCCTGCGCTGCAAAGCTCTGGAGTGAAGGCCGAGCGCCACGGCCTCACCACACTCAGAACCCATAAGGAGGCCAAAGGGGGCTCACACTTGGGAAAGCCAGCTGAGCGGAGCTAACGGGCATCTACACAAGCAAGCACTATAACTCCTGAACACCACGAGCGGAGGCCTACGACTCTGCTTTAAGAGGAGGCCTGACAACGCTCTGGGAAGCAAGCAGATGTAGCCTCGGCCACAGCTGCCTCTAAGAAACCCCAATGGGTGCCGGTTGCACAACGGAGCAGGGCCCCCAAAAAGGGGATAACTCTAAACAAGTTGAGGCCTACTAGTGCCTATCTAACTGCAGCATGGCTGGCTCAGGGAGCAAGGCTCAACGCTCTCAATGCGAGAGGAAGCAGAGCGCTAAACTCTAGAGAATTTGTGAGGGCTTCTGGCTAGGAAGACCCAGAGGCTGCAACGCCACGCAAGAAAGAGCCCCTTAAACAGGTTGAG
Organism: Rhodeus uyekii; assembly: GCA_037043235.1. NCBI lineage: Eukaryota > Metazoa > Chordata > Actinopteri > Cypriniformes > Acheilognathidae > Rhodeus > Rhodeus uyekii. The sequence goes on along the minus strand of JAWRVZ010000261.1, from coordinate 228,784 downwards.
CTCAGGAGTGAAGGCCTTGGCCAAAAAACACTCTCTTTTTTTCCCTTTTTTTACACCACAGGCTTAAGCGAGGAGGCCCAAACGGTGCTCTGGGAAGTATGCAGATGTAGCCTCAACCAGAGAGAACTAAGGTGACAGAAGGCGTTCCTCGGGACGTCTGCCAAACCACATGACTACAACCTCTACGGGAGCAAGGCCTTCAAAAAGGAAACAGCTCTAACGAGCGGAGGCCCACCCAGTGCTCATAAAACTGCAGCATGGCCGGCTCAGAGCCGGTTCTAGTGGTTCTAGCGGCGGCCTAACAACTCTAAAGCAAGAGGAGGCCGAGTGCTATGCTCTGAACACATGTAAGGGCTTCTCGCTAGGAAGGACCCAGAGCCTACCATGCCGCGCAGGTGCACCTCAGGTGGGCAGAGCTCACTCAACCAGACCCGGCATACCACTCTCGTGACAGGAGAACGCCTGAATAAGCAAACTGGCGGTTCTTCTAATTCTGTTCGAAGAAACAACCCCGCTCCATGAGAGGAGATCGCTCCTAGCAACCGGCTCTAGGGCAGAGGCCTCAGCCCTGCAATGCCCCCACATGAAAGTCCGTGCCCAGCGAGAGAGAGCTAACAACTGGAGGCAACTTTGCAAACTCATAAGCTGGAGCTGCAGAGATACAGCATGCTTTTCACCTGATCTCCGCACCTCAGTGTGGAGCTCAGGGAGAGAGAGAAGGGCTGCACGAGACTGGCATAGAATGACTCGCGGGAGCGCTTATTCAGACGGCAGGGCCGATCGAATCCCACGCACTTCCACAGCCGCTTCCCTCGCAGTCATGACTGCCGGCAGCTCGTCATACACGGCACATGTAGGCTGTTAGTGAGCCACACAAACAGCCCCCTGCACGCCTAGTTTTGCGGGGAGCGCGCGCGCTCACCCGCGATGAGGAGAGAGAGACAGAACGCGTTCTCCCGCGAAAGCTCGCTCGCGTTAGTGACTAACGGCTGAAATAATAAACCCTCTCACTAGTTCGCCGGCAAGCACGAGCTGCACGCGAGTGCAGCCTCGGAGAGAGAAGCACTCGCTACGCACACAAACAACCTCCTCGAAGGTTAGCGTGCACACTCCTCACCTAAGTGCTTCAATTCCATCATAACAAACATCTCGCATTTATCATCAGGTGCCCGAAACGCTGATACGGATGAATACAACGAACGTGGTTTCCTTGCTGACCAACATGACAGACAATTGCTTAGACAAGCTGTCTCCCTGAAGATATGAATAGGATGACTTACTGTTTGTGTGCTCCTTCATACCTGCAGCCGCACCCGTGGTGACGTCATAGGCAGCTGCCAGCCATTGTCAAGTTCATTGACGTGATTAGATAATTTGCTTAAGACACCTGTCACACCGAGGGTGTTTCCCCAATGCGACCCCTAGGGGATGCAGCATAGAGTTCCCTTCGAAAGGGAACTGGTGTAAGTGACATTCAGGCATAGGCTGTGAACACAAGGCACAAGGCACCATTTGCTTTACACATTGATCGGTCTGTTTCTTTTTTTCTTTTGCACATTTTTTGAAAAAGTGCAAGGAGAAAGAGAGTTTTCTGCACCCTGTCTAGTTAACTCCTAGTCTAAAACTCACACTGTGTAAAATTAACTCCTAGCAGAGAGACAGAAAGAGAAATCTTGTCAGACACACCTACACAGTATGCTCAGAAGACAAAGATACCAGATGATGCACCTATGGCACTTCTAATTATAGCCTTTAACGAGAGCGCATTCCAGTGGCGTCACCGTCTGAGGCTATCAAGTGCAATGTCAATTTCATTGACGTGTTATACACATACTTCACAGCTGGTCAAGCAAAGATGTCTTTCACATGGAGCTCAGAGCAGCATTGAGAAAAGCTTTTAAAAGGGAACATGGATAGCTGGACAATTGAGTAAATGGTGGGGAAAGAGTAAAGTAGATTTGAAGTAAATTCCTATGAACACTACCAGTGGACTATACAAAATATAGTTTACAAAAAACTATACAAAATAATATTCACATATTTAGAAATAGGAACATAATGTATGTTTTTTAATAAATATTTTCAAACAAATCTATTCTATTGGATGGCATAACATTTCAGTTTATGAGACAGTGCGTAAAACAATGTAGCATTTAATATTTAGTAGGCTACAACTACAAGAAAAGTATATTTTGAACACTAAATTATACTTTTAAAGATATATTGATCTGATGATTCAGTACATGACGGATGGTGGAAGCGGCGGTCTTCAGTAAGCGCTGTGAAACGAATGAGTGTGTGTTTGCTGCTGGTGTGTTTGTTAAAAGAATCCCAACAAATAGCAATAATGGCGAGCAATCAATACAGATTGTCTGTTTATACCCGCTTATACCAGCCACAGCCTCTCTGTTTATACCTGCTTATACCAGCCACAGCCTGTGCCACTCAAAAAGAAAACAGAGAGCCGCTACCCGAACACCCCCTCAGTGAGATGCGGAATCTGGGAGATGCTCAAATCCCCAGCCCTTTAGAGATGGGATGGATCTGATGACTGTCTTATCTCAAATTAGGCTGCAGGCAATAGGTGACAAGTGCTCCAGACCTGTGAGGGTAGTCCCCTCTGACGGAAAGTGGTGTTCACCTCAGTATACGGTGCCTGCTTCCTCTCGGTTTCCTCAGTAAACCCTACCACCCAGTTTGTGTCAGGGTGCACTGATCCCAGGCGTGTCTTCGCAGTTACCACCTGGAATGGTGCCACTGGGGAACCCTCCCACTCTAAGGAGGCTACTTCAAGTTCCCCTGCAGGTCAGGGCCCTGGATCGGATGTTCAAGAAACAACAGAAGCCAGACTCAATAGGCTTGTTCCCTCAGTAGATTTTTGATCGAATAGAAGCATTTGCCAAATTTTTTCAGTGGGTCCTGTGCATCATCAAATATGGTCATACTATTCGGGTGTTGCCTGCCCAGGGTCAACAGGGTCCTGTCCACATTTGTGGGCCCTAAGCAGACTCTGGTTATGGAGTAAGAATTAAAATTTCTGTTGGGGACAGGGGCCATCGAGAGTTATCTCTCCCAGATATGAGATGCGGTTTCTAGCCGGTTCTTCACTTCTTCCAAAGAAGAATGGAGGGTTAGGCTCTGCTCCCACCTGGCAGTCTTTGAGAAGGCTGCCCAGGCAAGTGCTCCTCTCAGTGACAATCTTGGAAAAATAGCCTGGCTAAAATTTTTTGGCTATCACAACTTGACTGGTCAAAGGGGCAAGTGACGGGCCTGGCCTTATCTTGGCCCTCATTTGGCGCGTCCAACTTCCTCTTTCTGGAGCTAGAAGTACGCGCTGTGGTTACTTCCACTCCAGCAAAGGCTTTGGTGCTGCAGCTATCAAGGATTCGAGTCCTGCCCACTGCGTTGATGGCTTGTGCCTGCTTTGAGTTTCTAACTTTCTTGCAGCCTTGCGAAAATTTTGTATAAAGGAAAAAGATGCCTCTACAATATCACCCATGAAAGGAGTAGTGCTGACAAAAAAACAGTTCTACCTCAAACTTTAAGATTACAAGGCCTCTTGTATTCAAGTATATATCAAGGTGGCTTTCCTGAAGGCAGACTGGAAGCTTGCCATGACCATCTAGTGGTCAGTACTCTATGTTTTGGTTGCAGCAACTCCGGTCCGAATCTGGGTCATGGCAAGTGAATGTGAGCCCCATGTTAGCCTTGTGGCATAAGTCAGATCAACTGTTCATCTGCTTTAGGGCACCCAAGGGAGCCCCAGAAACTAACAGTGTATGAGCAAGTGTATAATTGAGGCTATCTCTCTTTCCCATCAGTCGGCCGGATTGTCCTCCCCTACGGTAGTCCGAGCCCACTCAGCTCAGATTGTGGTTGCTTCAAAGGCTTTCCTGATGGTGTGCTCCTTTCAGAAGTTTGTGATACGGCTGGCTGGTTCTTCTCACACATCGTCGTCAGTCTCTACTTCGTCAGGCCTTAACACTGCTTCGGGAACCCAAGTGTTAATGTAGTGCTCTACGCAGAGACACTGCATCCATTTGTCACTCATCCTTCCTGCTGGCATCGTACTTCAGAAACTTTTTAAGCTGCTGCTTCCAGCATCCAGCATGCCTTTATCGCTTCCTGGTTCATGGCATCATCTGTCAACAATACATGCACACCTATATGAATACATACAATATGAATGCACACCGTTGGTTCTTGACTAGATCTAGACGTGATCTACGTATAGGTGCCTAAATGCACTGAGTTGCTGTCATGTGAATGGCTGATTAGATATTTGTTTTAACAAGCAGTTGAACATGTGAACCTAATAAAGTGAGTATATGGCTTTATTTAAAATCACTCTTCGTGCCCAAATTCACTATTCTCTACATCACTAAGGAGTGACTGAAAATGAGGGAGTGAATTTGGACACTGAGTGTGCTGGATGGGCTGCCACTTTTGTGTTTGTGCTTGTAGTTGTAATAATCAATTGAAACTGGCACCTCTCATAATAAATATTAAACTTGAAATCTGTCATGGCTACTACCAAGTATAAACATTAATTAAACAATTTAATAATCATATAAAAATGAAGTCATACCTGAATGATATTACGCTGATTACGCTGAACAAATTTAATTAATTAATTTTAGGCAGGTCTGGTGGGTAATCCTAATTGCATTTTGCGTATCATTATCAAGTTAGCATGAATTATTAATTACAGTATTTAGCATATGATGTATTTTTGAGAAGAGGCAGAAAACTTTAGCTTTATGTATGAGGACATTATTTAACAGGCAGAGTAGAACAGTTTTCTCTTTTTTAAACAATATTTAATTTGAAATCAGATATGTAGAGCAATGATGAAATAAATGAGTGATAATTTACTTGAGTAAAATAAGTATCTTAAGTTTATTAAGTATCTACAATTTTTGAATACCTTTGAACATCCAAAATGTCCTTTTAAAATTAGTAATCTTTTAATCATGGGAAATCAATTCATTATTGGTTTCCCATTTTAGACATGCTTTATTAGATTACTAAACAACCAGTACTTATAGATTTGCTTGTCAGGAATGTGTGTGTTCATTGATAATCTATACTGAAATAACCCCTTCCTGTATATACGACGGCCCAATACCCAAAAGACTCCAAACAGTGAGGAACCTTATACATCCAAAGTCCTAAAACAATGTATTGACACTCATGAGTGTGGAGATCGACCCTCTGTTCTTTCTTCCATGAAAATGACTCCATTAAGCTATCCATTTATACAAGAACATTAATCCGTCCTGTCCTGCCAAACATCCATATATTCATCTGTGCGCTTGATGGTCAACTAATTCTACATAATTAAATGAATTAAGAATTTTTTCTAAGAGTCTGAAAATCTTTAGAAAGAAACAAAGAGGAAGAATACATTTAACACTGGCGATGTAGCAGCGCTAACTACATTTCTAAAAGCAGAATGTTTAACTTCAGATATAGCAACTAGTTAGGTCTTTATTATTTTTAAATGAAATGTTAAACTCGCAAAGTGTTAATAAAAACAAACCACTCTGAAGATTTTTATAGCATGCAAATGATGCAACGGTTTTTATGCATGTGGTGGCCATAGGCAATTGTTCTCTATTTACTTTTCCTGACTGATTTGTCTTTAGTTTAGTGTTTTGTTTGGGTTCTTGTCTCTGTCTGTATGAGGCAGTTCTGCAACCTAATCCGGTTACACAGGCAGTCCTGCTCCTGCAGGATCAGGTTTGGTGTTTCTTCCTGCAGTTTCAAGAGCATGGAGGAGATACCAGAGATATAATGCCAGTGCAGTAGCCTATGATTCCTCCTGGTGCATGATAATGCCAGGCCTCACGTAGCTAGAGTGTGTAGGCAGTTTTTAGATGACTAAAGCATCAATGCCATTGACTGGCCCTCACGTTCCCCTGATCTGAATCCAATTGAGAACCTCTGGAAGGGTACAGAAGATACGGATTCCTTGTTCCAGGTTTGATAGAGCACTGTTTCTCAACCGGTGGGTCGCGACCCCCTAGTGGGTCGCGGAACATTACAGAGGGGGTCGCGAGAGTTTTACTGTGTTCCAGGGGAGTAGCCAGATTTTTTTTTTTTTTTTTTGAGGGGGCCCAGCTTAAAATGAGGGGCAAAACTGCGCGAGATTGTTGACAGGGGTGGTGGGCGAGCATAACATAGTCGGCAAGATTCGAACCTGTGCTGGGAAACCCCAATGGATTTCTAGTCTAGCGCCTTAACCACTCTGCCAGAACTAGTTATGATACAACGCGCAGCGCGCCAATCTTGACTTTGTGGGTGCGTTGCGATCGTTTTGTGCAGCGGGCGATATGTGCTTTTAATTCCGTTTTCACAGTTGCGATTTTAAACAATTGAAAATCTGAGGGGGCCGAACATGTAAATGAGGGGGCCCAGGCCCACCCAGGCAAGCCGTTCTAATGTTCATTTATCGCGTCTATTTTCGAAATTTCCGGAAAATCAGCGATATATTTATTTTATAATATGTATGCGTAATGAAAAAAGTCCGCGAAGTCGTGAATCCGCGATGGTCGAACCGCGAAGTAGCGAGGGCTCACTGTATATTAAATATGGATTTACTACGTCGGACGAAAAACCACAATGCGTTGAGTGTGGTGAGGTCTTAGCAGCCATCAAAACTTAAACGTCACCTTCAGACTAAACATCCAACATGTGTCGGTAAACCTGTGGATTACTTTGTGCGAAAGCGCGATGTACTTAAAAGACAGCAAAGCAGTATTGTGTCGCTCACGACAGCTCGAACGCGCAGATCGTGCAACGAAGTTTCTTCTGCCATTTAGCACTACCTATCTTTGCGAGTCGGGATTTTCGACGGTGACTGCAACGAAAACAAAAGGCAGGAATAGACTGACAACTTCTAGTTTGAGTGCGACACTACGAGTGGCCCTTTCCCCAATTCCACCGCGTCTGGATATCATCGTTTCAGAGCGGCAGTCTCAAATGTCACATTAACGTGTGTGAACGTGAGTGAAAATAAATTAATCAGTTCGTTTCATAGTCTGCCTAATTTTTGAAAAAGTGAATTTTGTGAATTTAATTATGAGCACACACATAGGTCTAACAAATTATTTCATTATTTTTCATTACTTATTATTTACTATTTTTATTTATTTATTTCTAGCCTTAGTGGGTCGTAGGACTGTCATACAAAAAAAAAAGTGGGTCGCAATAGGCAAAAGGTTGAGAAACCCTGTGATAGAGGATCAGGACAACATTATCCATCTAATGGAACTGAACACACAATTGACTGACATTATGAGCTGCTGTGATGAACTTTAGGTAAGTTGGATCAGCCTGTACGTGTTTAACATATATTTTTAGATTAGATTAGATTAGATTCAACTTTATTGTCATTACACAAGTACAGGTACAAGGAAACAAAATGCAGTTTAGGTCTAACCAGAAGTGCAATAGCAGCAAGTGCAGGACAATGGTTGCATAATTGCAGGATATGGATATGTACAGGATTTAAGGGTAATATGTAAAATGAATATAAATATCAGAATCAGAATCAGAAAGAGCTTTATTGCCAAGTGTGCTTGCACACACAAGGAATTTGTCTTGGTGTTGAAGCTTCCAGTGCAATCACTGAAGAGCTAAAAAAAACCGAGGCTGCCATCCGCGGCGCCATCTTGTTTCTTGTTAAACATACAGATGGTTATTACTATAACAGGTGAGTGTGTGCTATAAATATAATTACAATTCTCTTAATAATAACAGCATTTACAGGTATGTACTACTGTATAAATAAACACTGTACTATAAACAGAATTTTACAGGTAGATAGCCAATCTAATATACAATTGTATACATCTACCTGTAAAATTCTAAAGTTCTCAAATAATGGGGCGCGGAACGATGTCAGAGGGGACATGCGTGACCCTGCGGAACATGCTTTTTTTTGCCAGGGAGTATGTTTTCTTGCAATGAATAAGAGCAGCAGATATGAAGTTCAGATAACAATCCCTTCACCCTTTGAGGTGTATGATCACATATTTATATGTGTCACGTGATCAACCTCTAAATTCACACGTGTTTTCACGCGATATGATCCAGAGAAAGACGCGCTCAGAGCTTGTCATTTTTCACAACAATTCAGTGTTTTCAACCACATAAGATTTCTTTTAGGTTTCAAACATTTAAATACACATAAGTACTGGCAAAACAATGCATGAAAAATATTTTGAAAATACACACGGATGTCTATAAAAGACGAAATAGCAATCCATTAAATTATTAACTGACAAGGTGTTTTATTCATATCAGATACACATTGTATTAGTAACTATAAACTTCACTCTATTCTTCTCTCACTTCACGGGGTACTTACTATCATGTATTTCAGAAGAAGTGACTGAATTGACGTGTTGTAAACCAGACAGATCGGATTCTCTGAACTGCGGCGCAAACTAACACAGCGCCCGGCGCGCTTCACAGATCAACGAACATGATCATTGTAAAAATTAAGCGACAAAACGCATTCACTTCCATATATATGAGAATCTGAATATCAGGTAGTTGATGACAGAGCCAACAAGTTGGTGACTATTTTGAATAAAAATAAAAAAATAAAAAAAATGAGATGCATCTATCATGCAGGGCTTTTTGTATGTTCTTGGCACTCGGTATGTCACGTGACAAGCATGACGCGTAGCTACGGAAACAATAAGGCGAAAGTTCCAAAATGGGGGGAGGGGGCGCAAGCGATAGAAAATAATTGAGAGGCACTGGCCTAAGGTAAGCAGTAGATTTAAGGTAGTGCAATGAGCATGGACAGTGCAAATAAGTGTGGTGCAGAATGTATATGTAAACAGTTGGTACTGTATGAACAGTCGGTAGCGCAAATGAGCATGTTCCAGCTAAGGTACAGTAGTGCAAGGTGCATATGTAAAGAGTTGTTACTGTAATGAACAGTCGGAAGTGCAAATGGCAGGGGAGCAGGGTGGGGGGTAAGAAGAGAGTCTAAGAGGGGAGTGGGATGGTTGGGGGTGAGAGGAGAGTCTATGAGGGGCGTGAGATGTTGGGCGGGGTAAGAGGAGAGTCTATGAGGGTAGTGGGATGGTGGGGGGGGGGTGAGAGAAGAGTCTATGAGGGGAGTGGGATGGTGGGCGGGGTGAGAGGAGAGTCTATGAGGGGAGTGGGATGGTGGGGGGGGGGGGGTAAGAGGAGTCTATGAGGGTAGTGGGATGGTGGGGGGGTAAGAGGAGAGTCTATGAGGGGAGTGGGATGGTGGGGGGGGGTAAGAGGTGTCTATGAGGGTAGTGGGATGGTGGGGGGGTAAGAGGAGAGTCTATGAGGGGAGTGGGATTGTGGGGGGGGACAAGAGGAGAGTCTATGAGGGTAGTGGGATGGTGGGATGATGGGGGGGGGGGGGTGGTGAGAGAGGAGTCTATGAGGGGAGTGGGGTCAGCAAGGGTTAGAATTCAGTAAAGAGACAGCTCTGGGGAAAAAACTGTTCTTTAGTCTGCTGGTTCTAGTCCGGAGGCACCTGAAACGCCTTCCGTAGGGAAGGAGGACGAACAGTCTGTGGGCTGGGTGAGAGGAGTCCTTAAGGATGCTGAGAGCTCGACGCAGACAGTGTTTCCTCTGGATGTTCTCAATGGCAGGAAGTGGAGTCCCTGTGATGCGCTGGGCCGTTTTCACCACCCGCTGCAATGCCTTGCACTCCGCGAAAGAGCAGCACCCATACCATACTGTGACACAGTTCATCAGGATGCTTTCTATTTTGCAGCGGTAGAAGTTCACCAGTGAGGTATTGATGCCCAAGTCTCCAAGTTTGGCTATTAACTTGGTCGGGATGATAGTGTTGAATGCTGAGCTGAAGTCAACAAACAGCATCCGTGCATTTGTGTTCTTATTGTCCAGGTGTGTGAGCACAGGGTGCAGTGCCATGGCAACAGCATCCTCTGTGCTCCTATTGCTGCGGTAAGCAAACTGGTAGTCACTGATGGCCTGGACAAAGTCTTCTTCTCTGTGTATAGTGTATTTTCTGTGGCAGAATTACAGCGCCCCATACTGGTCTGGCATATAAACTACACCGGATTCAGTCGCTTTCAGTGGTATCGTGTGGACGCTGATATTTTTTTTTGAACGAGGAAAAAAAAAGATCGGATAGGGAACGCGCCGGCATCGTGTGGACATGGCCTCAGTTGCACTCAACTAAAATACCATCTTATTTAATGACAGGAAATTAAAGCAGATATTGAGACACACACACACACACAAACACATAGTGTTGGTTTTTCATTTTTTATAGGGGACTTTTGATAGATATTATGATTTTAATTCGGTACAAACAGTATATTTTATCCCACAACACTAACCTAAACCTACCCAATCACAGAAAACGTTCTGCATTTTTGATGCATTTGAAAAGGATTTTTGATATATCCATCTTTATAGGGTTTACCAGGACCACACACACACACGCACGCACACACGCACACATAGACACCCACCCACACGAACAGAGAGAGAAGCAGTAGGCCTAACACCATCAACTGTCACATTCTTTATATTCTTGAATCTCAGTCAAATACATATAAAACACACACCGATTTGTGCTATGCTTGTGTGACTGAATAATTAAAAAGCATCCATAGCAATTCACTGCTCGAGGTGATGTACAATTATGCAGAAATGTTATTAGCGTTCCACACATGATCCTTGTGTTTATAAGCATGCAGAACTATAATTGAATATTTCATTAGAAATGAAAAACAACATATGAGCATCAACCTTTTTTCACAGACAGATATCAATATCGCAGAACCAGCGCAGCTTCTGTACAATTTCGATGAAACAATTCAATGGAATATTCAGGGGTAAGACCAAAAGGACCCTAAAACATCTGAGAAAACAGGGATTATTGGACCGTTTTAAAGCAAACACATAAGACTCATTATCACTGTGGCATATTGGCAGGCTCATTTGCTTTTCACAGTGAGTGTTGGGTCCAAAAAACCCTCCCCCCTGGGATAAACACGTGTATGGGGAGCGGGGGCGCTGTGGCCCCAGCAGCAGGTGGCCCATTGCTGCCTAATGAACACGGCAATCTGTTACTATCGCCACAGCGCTTTTCACCAGACAATTAGGCGACTAAGCGTGTAATTATTCTGGGCCAACAAGAAGAGGCTCTCCTCTAATTTCATCTTTACATTTCTGTTTACTCACTCACACTGCTCTCATTAATGAGAGATTTTCCAGTCTATGCTAATTGGTTTCAATAACATTCATTTTAGTTGAAAGGGAACGATTCTGTTAATTGAAGAGTGGGAGAGGAGGGGCAAAGATATAGAAATAAATAAATGAATGAATAAATAAAAAGAGCCTGCGTCTTTTTATTTTCAAGAGCGGCTGATGCTTTGAACGTGATCAACAGGTTCAGAGCTAATGAAATTAAGAGACGCCGGCAGTAGCAGAAAGGAAATCGCAAATTAAAAGCAATTTATTTTTCATCGAAGCATGTGGCAGTGTTCAGGTGCAATTAATACGCAAAGCTTAAGTGCAAGAAGAAGGAAAAAAAAAGCTTGGGTTTGTTCCAGAGATGGTAATAAACTCAGCACCGCTGTGGATGTTTGAGTTGCTAATCATTTCGGTTTTTACACACATGTGCGAAGGAAAGCGAAGCAAGGTTTTCCTCCATATTTTGCTCTGTGCTGGTGAGATGGGCTTTCTTACATTATGACTAGAAGTCTCTCAGAAGACCACAGCTAACACAAGATCATTTGAGATGATTTGCATACAATTTGCATAATATCAGGACACAAGCTACAAATAGGTATGAGAGTGTCTTAATTACAATGGGCTGCACTTTTCAAGAAGGCACGCTTGCATTCTAATTGAGTTAGCTGCTGCTTGCATTCAAGACGCAAATTCAGTCAAGCAAAAATGCCTGTTTAGGATGTGTTCAGTGTTGTTCAGTAATTATGTTCCATTAAGCGCTATCCCTTCTCCCCTTCAGTGAAATGCTTCAAGTGAAATTATTCCACATTTAAAGGTTTGAGAAAGCAATTTTAGTAACAAGGAAATTACTTGCTTTTTGTTTAGTACATTTTAAACAATATGTAAATAACGAAAAGTAATAAAATATGTATATCTGGGTTAAACAGTATTTCATTGTACCTTGTTGCTTTCACCTCACAGCCCAGAAACACACAAAAGGTTTATCATATTTCTCATTTTCTGTCGGAAATAGCAGAGAGAGTGGCACTCAATTAAAAAAACGCCACAATTTTAATATTGCATTAACAATTACAAACCAATTAGTTGGAGTTTAAAAAAAAAATCACCACTCCTCTCTCTCCGGCTCTCTAAAGTATGGTCATTAATTGATGTGCAGGGCTGTATTCGGGGCTGTGGTACGAGCACCTGAGGTTGCCAAGGTTACCAAATGGAATCCTCCCTCAGACATCCCTGATCTGCATAATTCCATCATATAATTCAGTGGCTTTCAAAGTGAGGTTGATGAATGGCACCTTCAGAAGATAATATTTCTGCTTGGCTGTAATAAATCTTATGTGAAGTGCTTTGGGTGTGTGTATGCGTTTAGTTTTTTGGCGGACTTGGAAGGTAGGATGAAACTCATTGAGCACCCCTCCCCCCATCTCTATTTCTCTTTGTCTGATTCTCAGCAGATATCATAAACATTAGAGTAAATTACTTGCTTACCATCTCTTGGTTCAGAAGAACACCATAGCCTGAACTTAAGATATTTATGGCCTTTTGATGGCACTTATTAAACAGCTCTCTGGAAAACTTGATTCCCATTGGCCAGTTACAGCATTCAATGGTCTGATATTTTCTAATTAAACGGTCACAAAATAAATTGACTGCATATTAGCTCTTCCTTGGTACGCTTTTGCAATGTGTTTTAGGTTAGAAAGTCGTCAAAGCACACAGGCACAGATTTATGCTCTGGAGACTCTAAGATATTCACCAAGGACCAAGACAGACCAAAAGATCGCTGTTCTAACGGGACCTGATTGACCAAGATGCCAGATAAACACCTGTGATATTGATCCCCGATTCAAAACCGTCCGCAGCCAAGAGGCCAGCACGCCATGTTCTGCACACATTGCTATTAATAAAACAGCGTAGGTCAAGCAGAACTGACCCCAATGCCTCAATAGTGTTTAAAAACAGGTTCGACCCTGGCGATAGTGATATGACCTTCTCTTCATTTATTCATGGCAATGGTTATAGCTGTCTCTCTTTTGTCCGCTCCTATCAGGAGCGCTTGTTTGCCTTAAGCGGGTGCATGTATTTACCATGCATTAAGCCTCATTAGACGTTAATTGAATGTTTGGTCGCTGAGGGGCGAGTGGTGATGGAGAGAGTGTTATAGCTAATGATGAGAGAGGGAAATGAAGAGGGGGAGTGTTTTTTCCTCTACCCACTTTTTGTGTGTGTGTCCTTACAAATATAAACACTTCTTATTTAATTTCCTTCTCTTCCTCTTTTGATTTTCATTAGATGAAAGAAAATAGTCTTTATTGTTCCCATGCCATTATGTGTGAGTGTATTTGTGTGGAATTTGTGTGTCTGCCTGCATATAAGAAAGAGAAATACAAGCTAAGTGAAAAATCAAAGTCACGAGTGCGTATTTTCTCTGACACACCTGTGAGTGATTGCATTTGTTTACTAATTAGGTTTTATTTTCCATTATTAATGTTTTTAATAAGCCCAGAGTCATGTGTAGCTGACAGTAATGAATGCCTCATTCTCGAAGTTCGTTATTGGCGAGCTGCTCTGCGCCCTAATAAAGGGATAATTACTCCATGTTTGTACAGGCATAAAGAACTGAGTATTGACTTTTTGACAGGCTGTGACGCCGCTCACACTAATGACATTTTAAATTGTACGTTTATAGCTATCACACAATGCGAGAGTTCATCATGTTTTCGATAGATAGATATTTGTGCTGAAAATAACAGGAAACTTGTAATCACTTTAACCAAAAGATATGAGAGCCCTCAGTGTGAGGCAGGAAATTAGTTAGTGGCTTTCTAGATGTGAAATTAAGGGTGCACCATATCAAACTCTTTCTCACTAAACAGCTGTGGTCAGGCACAGATTCAGTGTATTTCTCCTGTGGCCACTCATTTTGAATGGGCCTACGTATAAGTAATACTTACAGTTCTTGAGTGGACTTTCTTTATTTCAACAAACCAACAGATGATGAAATGGCTTAAAGCTTAATTTGTCTACACCTTGTGACTTGGCGTGGTCATTTGAAGAGAATCAAGAGAAAATCACAGTTGCCACATGAATCAATGAATCATTTTAATGAATCATTAAAAAATGTTTTGTCTTCAAGTGCCCCTAAATGCTTTTTGGATATTTCCATGGATGTTAAAAATTTGCCTTATTGCTGTGGTCCTAGAACAGGGTTCGGAAACACTGTATTATGTAGCTATTTTTAAATGCAAAAGATCTGTAGGGATTAAAAGATCAAAGTACTTGATAACTGGAATTATTGACTCCCAAAGATTCGATTCTGAACTGCCTGAAAAGAGTCGTCAGAAAGAGCCAAGAACGGACTTGTGCCTGACAGGTCTGTGGTTCAAGGATTCGAGGATCCAGTTCTCACCCATGTTCTCATCGGTCCAGTCCAGATATCTGCTCCCTCTGACATTCCTGCCAGATTTCCTGGTCTCATCCCCTTCACTGGTTAGGGCCAGTCCCCTGGAATCATTTGGTGTTGTCTAGCTCTTCGGCTCTGCCCCTGCAGCTAGCTCTGTGTAGCTCTTCAGCTCCGCCACGAGATTCCCCTCCACCAACTTGGCGTGAGGCTGTGTTCCTAGATGGCCCATGTCCTCAGGCCCATGTCTCCACCCCAGCCTGTCAGGCCATCGGCTCCGCCCCAGGTCTGTGCTCCCTCGTTTCCACTGCCCTGGGACTCAGGAGGTCAGTCGTCGCTCAGCTCCCACCACAGACTTCCAGGTCTCCAACTGTGCCTCGATCCCCCAACCTATCAGATCCACCGGGCTCTTTCCTTCCTCCAGTTTCCCTGTTGTCTCCTCATTTGGTAGTTAGTTTCTGTGGTTACAAATTAGTTACCACCTGTTCTGTTTCTCCCTTGATTACCTCTACGTCAAAATGTCTTTTTTTTTTAAAAACAAAAATCAGAATTGTAACAAATTTGAATAATGCCAGCCTATGGTCTTCATTGGCTGCCCTTAAACAACATCTTCTTTGAATAGCCCTCAGACACTGTAGTTGTAGCTGAAGCCTGGAAGAGTTTGGTTAGTGTTTTCGATATGTTGAGAAAATACACTTTGCATGCACTTCAAAGGGATATGGACTATGGGTCAAATTGATATGATAAAACAGATCGATCTGCTGTCCCCTGGGTCCAGCTGCCAGGTCTCTAACATGATTCTTCCCTCCCTCGACTGGTCCCTGTGGGCCTTCATCCTGGCTGTGCTCTTAGTCCCAAATTGGCTCTTCCTGCTCCTGTTTACACCCTTGCTCCTCGCACTCCATTCATCGACCTAAATTGAATGCAGGACTTCTAACTTCTACCAGAAGCAACTTCTGACTGTGGATACCAAATATCCCTGGAGCCTCTAAAAATGTTTCAATGGGGCCAACATCCTGCTCTGTAGTGAATTCAGGCAACTCAGCACCGACTGAGCACGTTCTGAGCACCGACTTAAAAAATTATTTTGTGAGGCGTGCTGACAGATTGGTATGGTCCAACTTCATACCAAGAAAAGAGATCCTCTTGCAAAAGAAGAGAGTATTTATGATTAGCATTAGTGAGCACTTTTAAATTTGATGTCAGGCGCTCTGGCTCCTAGCAAACATGTGACTGGTGTCTTTATTTTATTTTTTCTAAATTAGGGCACTTTCAACAGGTTTATCCATCAGTGGGTGGGGAGAACCTGTTTGAAGTTTTAATGGGAATGGTAATGCTTTGTTTGGGACTGCGACTATGCCATCGCACAGTCACCCAGTTGCCCTTCTGCACATGCTCTACAACCGGAACTGGACAATGTATGGGGTTCACTTAGCTAGTTGCATCCAAAGCACTGTCTAAATCCTTTGCATTCTTACTATCCTTGATCTTCTCCACAAGTCTGACTATCTCTATGCATTTATCACAAGTGAAACCCTCACAGCTGACAGACAAAGCTATGCTATACATGTGGCAGGCAGTACAAGTGACAATAACAGGAGATGATGCCATTACCGTATTTTCCCGCATATATCCCGCGGATTATACCAGATTTTACAAACCCCGCAGGGGGGGTGCGGGATATATAAGGGTGCGGATTATATCACCAATTTGTTACACGTAATAATATTTCAATATAAAAAAAAAATTGCGGTATTTTCTTTCTGTTTTTCTGTCTTGCACGGGTTGTCTGCCTCTGTGTCAGTCTTACAGCTGGCGCTGATAGGCTGTCTGACCTGTCAATCATGCAAGAAGACGTGATTGGCTGTGCTGCCATGATAGCGTGCTCTTCTCATCCGATCAACATGCTTCCAGGGGGAGAAGCATTTATTTTTCTTCAGATTTTGACTTGTGTTTGTTTTCTTATTGTTTGAATTTCGCGCACAAGCACTGTGTACCGAGCCTGAACAGTTATGGATAATTGACATCATGCGAGCAACATTCGAATCGTGAACTTGCACAAAAAAAAAAAAATCATCATGGGTGCGGGATATCTGAAGGTGCGGATTATACAAACGATTTTTTACACAAACCCCCAAAATCCGCGGGATATATGAGGGTGCGGATTATCTGCGTCTGCGGATTATATGCGGGAAAATACGGTACTTTTTTTGACTGATCCAACTCACTACAGTTGTTTGATAGACTCATAAAAAGCATGAGAGCAAAAGAGAAAAAAGACGACCCGTGTGATTGCAATAGTGATTTAAAATTAAAGCTAGCGGTGTCAGATTAATATAACAGACAGCATTACATAATTTCAAGTATACTGCGATGATTCATTTATATTAACTTTTATTAAACAATATTAACAGCAAGGAAAGATAGAGAATAGAGGTAAAGACAACGCTATATGGAACAACAAACGCACTCCACTCTGGTTAGTGATCATCCACGTGACTGTGATGTTGATTCAACTGTGACATCGAATAAGTCATTTTTAGTGTGAAAGCACACTGGGGAAATGGCCACAGCAGAGCTTACAGAACCTGTAACAGTCTGCAGTATGCAATAGCTCTTTTGGAAAGTTGTTGGAACCACAGAAAATGCTCTTTAGAAGTCACAACCACCAGCGCAGCACTCACACCAACACTAGATGTAGAGATTATCCTGACTCACAGTACATTCGTAAGATGAATGGTAGCAGAATGACACAACCACTTGGGAACTGATACTATTATGTTTAGTTCTCTACAAAAAAGCAGAGTTAAATTCAAGAGTTTGCAGAGTAATGCAGTTTTACAAAGCTCGTTCTATGGCAGAACAGGGGTGACTGACCATGCTCCTGGATGGATACCATCCTGCAGAGTTTAGTTCAAACCCTGATCAAGAAATGTGTATGCCTTAATTTTTAGTACAGTTAGACATGCCATGCAAGCAGTATATTTTGCATATTATATATGATATTGCATCAAAAAAATCATAGACATATTGATGACTTTGGCTTTTTTTATAACATGATAGAGCAACATATTATGAAAAATACAACTCAAAAAATCCAAATTGTAAAATAATAAAAAGATTGTATTTATTAAATACAAAACCAATCAAAATTAAAAAGCAAATGACTTAAGTTAACTGAAAGTTAACTGAAAGTTCTATATGAGCCCATAAAACAGGTCAAAAACCCTCAACCAACCTTAAATCAAAGAACAGAAAATAAATACGACCTGCCCCTTAATTGACACACATGGTAAGGAAAGGACTAGTCCATTACACACACACAGGGTATAACACAAGCCTCACAATGAGAATACTGTAATTAATCTAAGCCAAAGATATATATCAGACCCAGACAAATTAGTAATATAAATACTTATAATAAACAACAGTAACCAAATATACAAAACAAAACAAACCCTACATCAACATCTGCTTCACACACACACTCACTGCGAGGTCTCGATTTGCTATTGCTGTCATTCCAAGCGTTTATCATTCCTGTCTGTGTCTGCCCGCTACCAGTTTTGCCTGTTTGCCTGTTTCTGATCCTTCTCTGCCTGCCCCGACCTGTGCCTGGATTTACGCCTATGATTGTCTGCTGCCCGTCTTGACCACCGCCTGTACCACGTTTTTGTATCTGTTCTGCCTGCCTTCCTGACCCCTGCTTGGATTACTGACCACGATTGCTCTCTGTTTTGCCCTGACCCCCTGCCTGTACGACCATTCTAAATAAAGACATTGCGATTGGATCCCTGCCTGTGAGTCCTCTGTTACATCTCCTCATGGGTCTCTTAAACTCAAAAAAATAAATGTTAATTTGTATTACAAATTGTAACATTTGCATGCAGATACATGCATGTGTGGGTTGTTTGGATATCGTATAAACATGTAGCCACGTTACCGGCCATCACAGTCCAGATGAAATAATAAAAAAAAAATTGAATAAATTCCAATCTGTCCTTTTTAAGGGTTAAAGTTGACACTTTTCCCCCCCCTATTTTGATCAAGTATATCCAAGTAAAGCGGCTTCTGAAATGAGAAGGACAGGACTGGATTTTGCCCTCGGGAATTGATTGGATTATAGGAAGTTGCCAAATAAATGGAGGCAGATCTGAATGTCAGTTTGCAGTCGCACCCTCAAACGAGACATGCGTCACAAAGAGAGCAGATGCCATTTTGAGGGGGATGGGGGTTACGGTTTTTGATTAAATATTTCAAGTACACATGAATAATAATTAAAAATTACAAATCAATTATAATAAATTGCAACATTCTGAAAAAAAAGAACAAAAAAAGATTTGTAAACTTTTTGTAGTGACTTTACTACTTTTGTATTGTTTATTCACATTAAAATGTATTTATAATTTTAAAAGTATTTTGAAAGATGCTTAAGATGAAATATGTCAAACTTGCAGGGTTTTTATTCAAACATTTTTTTTACGCATTGGTCTGAACAAACAGACTTTGCATCAAATTTTCATGCTGAACATTTATTTTAATGTGGATAGATATAGACAAAGACAAATTTATAATTGATTACTCTCAATTCACAAGAGCGATGAAAGAACAAATAAAGGCATGAGAGTAAGGTAGTCAACCCCATTTTATTAATCATGCATTTTCTGCTGTCTTTATTCATTACAGTTTTGTGACAGCTATTCAGCTTGCCAACAGGCTCTGCCATCTCTAATGATGGTATGTGTAGCACCAATCTCTAGTAAAATCATCAGCGGCATTATGAAGTTAATTTCAAATGATTGACAGTCCTTTATATGCATGTTGCTAATGTAATGTCGTTTATTTTCCTAACAGGTGGAAAATAGGGAAAGACAGGGCAGAAAAACTTAAATGCTTTTTGTGGCAAGATCTTAATTTTATTTGCACAACTGGATGGAAATGTCAATTTTGAACAGGGGATGACTTCATAAAAAAAAAAAACCTTTAAAGGATAAAAAAAACACTATCTGTAATATCCTGTTGCTATAAATTTGTGTAATGGTGCCGTTATGCAGGACAGATGCTATTTATAACTTTATATGCTGTTTAAGAGTAACATCACCAGTCTAGTGTGTGGGGACCTCATATATATCCGCATTCTGTTACTGCTGTTGTGAGCGGTGTTTTGTAGATTAATCTGCTACAGACAGAGGTAGACAGAATACTGAAAATGTGTATTTAAAAGTCTTACTACGCAAGAAATAATTATATGCTTTTGTGAAGTTTAAAGGTGATTATTATTATTATTATTATTATTATTAGGTTGTACACAGTACAACTTGTATACATTACCCTAAAAGTGTATTGTCATCAGAGGCTGTAAAAGAGACCCCGACAGGATGATCCCTGTAACAGAGACAAGGGGCCTCAGATTGGTTTTAGTCCACAGCAGCACCCCTTTCTCTGGATGTACCCACCGATGGAGGCGCAAAAGTGAAGTGACGTTATTTCACAATCAAAAATGTTTGTGTGTTTAATCCCAAAAAGTGCACAACTAAATAAATAAAAAAACAAACAAACAAACAAAGGTCTTCCCATGGGGTATAATGAGATCTAGAGAGAACATCCAAATTAAAGACAATTACACTGTTCCAAAAAGGAATAAGCAAACAAATGTTTGGCTATGCCAATGAATTGACCCAAACTAAAACAGTCACGCTCACTCTTTCTTCTCACAGCTCTGAGAGGCCATCTTAAAAAAGGTCAAGCCCCTCCCCCTTGGACTAAACCATTTAGAACAAGGTAACAAAAAAGTAAATATAAAACTCAAGACAGACATTCACCCAATAACCAATAAACAAGTCATCATAATAATACAAAATACCCAAACATTTGAAACAAATTAAAATTATTAACATTCATCAATTAAATAAGAGTCAAACAGGTCACCAAGAAGGTCCCCCTCATTCCTGAGGACAAGTTAATTGTGCTTCAATTAGCGGGAATTAAGCCCTTCAAAATGGTAGCACTTAAAAGCGACCGGGTTTATAAGATTGAAGTCCCATACCTGAAAGAGTCTCTTTATAAAATAGTTACAGTCACAAGTCTCCCTATGACAGTCCCAATTGTGCACTGTTACTCAAGTGCACAGACACACACCCATCTAACACAAGGTGGTGCTTTAATAAGGCAGTTTGGATTTTGGATCTAGGGCTAGACTTAGGGCTAACAACTTTCTTCAAATATTCCTGAATCATTGAGTCAAGCCTTACAAAATGTATTAATTTCTGTAAATCTACCATTTTCCAATTTTTATAAAAACCTACTTTTCCTAACTCCTCATAGGCTGTTGATCTGAGCTTCAGCAGAATTCGACACAGTAAATAGGGATGGTGTTGGCAACAAGTTATCAAAATAAATTAGATTTTTTTAAAGCATTACATCAATAGTTAATTAACAGCCATTTTGGGATTTTACCCATAGCTGAAGAATGCAATATCCAAGATTAACAAAACTTGACACACAGAGACAACAGGACATTCTGAGGCCTGAATATCCTTTCAAGGGAACTTGCGCTGTGTTGAAGACGCTGGTGTTGTAAAACTTTCCTGTAGCTCAGCCAGTAGAGCATTGGTGTATACGATGCCATTGTCATGGGATCGATTCCCAGGGAAAGCAAGAACTGATCGGAATGTCAATGTGTTCCTTGAATCCAATGTAAGTCGCTTTGGATAAAAGCGTCTGATAAATGCAAAAATGTAAATGTTTGTATAAAATCTCTAGCTTGTTTAAAAAGAACAGGGAATGGCAAACCATTCAGCTTATGTGTCACTCCTTGTCCTCGTTACATCATAGGCAGGGATACACACAGTCTGTGTGTTGTTTATTTGAGAGCAGAACGTGTACAGTAATCGAACAAAAAGGCACCGACTGTGTGTGGTGTCAAATCACAAATGCTCCGCTCCAAATGGCACTCATTGAGTGCACAACTAACGATGCTTGGGGCTCGAGTCCTGTTGTTCCTGAAGCACGAGCTTAGTCTTGGATGTCGCAAATGGATCTGTCAAAGGGTTTGAGACGGTCTTGGCCTTATCTCAGCCCTCATCTGCCAGATCCAATGATTTTTCCTTGGTTTGGAAGCACGCTCGTCAGTAACTTCTGCCTAGGGGGAGGTGCCGGTGATGCTACCCTGAGTCTTAAGAAGAATGTCCGTCTCTTCATTCTCCAGCATAGAAGGAGCTGGTGGAAGTTGTGACTCACACTTGTCAGTTAAAACACAAGACTGGCCAGCTGAGAAGCATTATGCTCAGGCATTTCCATATTCCTTTCCCGCCTCTCTCAGGTTTTGCGTGAGTTGCTTAGCGAGAGCAGCCCCAGAACACTTAAGCCAGCTTCTCAAAGAAATAAAACTAAATTCTCCCTCACACCTCTCCAGGGGGGAGTGGCTAACAACTCATTATTACGGTATCCATCTCCCCTTGGGTCTCTCAGGGGGCTGTTCTGTTAACCACTCCTCCTCGTGCATGCTTCGCGGCTCAGTGGTCTCAGTTGTGCCCACTTCAATGTCTGTCCCAAAAAAAAAGACTCTTCCCGATATCCACCTCAGAGAAAAAGGTGGGGCTCTTAGCCACAGCCTTCGATAGCTGGGACAGATCTGAGAATTGTCTTGATCACCAAGAAGACTGCAGGCAAGAGGCCCGAAACAGAGCGTGGTTTCCCAAACTTCCCTCAGAGAGAAGAGGGGTCGGGGTAGCACTCCCAGTCTCAGCCTTCAAGGGTAGCATGGATCTGAGGACCATCCTCATCATTAAGAAGGCTGCAGGCAAGAGGTCCTGATGCCCAGACCGCCAGACCTCTGAGGCCGAAATATAACGTCACTGCCAGAGCTCTCCCTTCAAATAGAAGAGGTATTGGGGTGGTTCTCTCAGCCTCCAAAGGGTAGGATGGATCTGAGAACTGTCCTTATCTCCAAGAATGCTGCAGGCAAGAGGTGCTGATGCCTAGAGAGCCAGATCTATGAGGGCAGTCTCCTCCGATGGGAAGTGGTGTACACCTCAGTATACGGTGCCTGCTTCCCCTCGGTGCCCTCATGGAGTTTTTTTGCCAACCCTGACGCCTCTTGTGCTACAGGGCGGAGCGCGTCCCTGGCAAATCTCCATCCCAGTTCCGCTCCTATCCATGTTCTGAATTACATTGACCACTGGTTGATTTTAGTTCAGTTAGCAGTCCGAATTCAAGATATCATTCTTTCTCAAATGAAGCAGCTAGGGTTAAGGCTGAATGCTAAGAAGAGTAGTTTCTCCTCTACAGAGGACCACCTTACTAAGCGTACAATGAGACTCGGTGATGATGTCTGCAAATCTTTCACCCGTGTTCACCAAAACCATCCTGTCAGCAGTAAAAAGAATTAAGCTAGGCCAGAGTTTTTCAAAGTCTGAGACAGTGGGCCTCCCTTTTGACACAACCCACCCAATGCCGCCCCCCCCAAGAAAAAAATGCGCGATTGTTGACGGGGACGGGGTGGACGCGATGCACGATTGTTGCCGGGGGGGGTGGACGCGATTCGCGATTGTTGATTGTTGAGCACCACAGCCGCTTGCAGCCGCGACAGAATGACATCACAGGGAAATATAAAATGAAGGAGGTTTAATACAAGTTCGGCGAGTTATTATTAGACTATCATTTTTTACAACTCTCCGCGCCTCCCTTGGCATGCTCTGGCGCCCCCCAGGGGAGGTGCGCCCCACACTTTGAAAACCCCTGAGCTAGGCCATTGACTAAAGGTAAAACAGTTCCAGACAGGAACATGAACCCTCTTGGTCTGTCACACTGGAGTAATGAATGAAGAGCAGAGTAAATCAACTTCTGCATGGCTCCAAAGCGAAAGCTTTATGTGAGTATTCACATGTAGGAAATGGCTTGCAAAGCAAATCTCACTTACCAGTGTGCATTGGCTTTTTCTGTTACTACTCGAAAGTGATTGGGCTCCAACCAGGCACACCAGAAGAAGGAAAAAGAGGTAAAACATTGATCAGACAAAAACTTAACAACAGTGTCTGTTGATGTTGGTTGGCATCTGTAAGTTCAGTACACATCCAATTCACATTTGATCAATTGCAACAGACACTTTGTCCTGTTTTGTCAAATCAGTATTTTACTTTTGTCTGTTTGTCAGCATTGGTCGGCATGTGTTTTTGGCGTTTGGGAATTGGTGGTGCAGTTAATTGGCCTTTAATTGGAAAATCTGGCTTCTTAAATTTTAAGTAAACAAACGAAAATCTGTGTTCTTTAAGCCACCTCAGGAATTATCATAATAATAAAGTATATTCATAATGCAAGACTAAACTTCATAACAGTACAGAATAAAAAAAAAAAATCCATCTACACTGGTGGTAACGGATTCTTGTTCTATTCATTGTTGCATAGTAAAATGCATGAGTGCGATCAAAAATTGTACACCATAGTCTTATGCAATGGCACTTATGCACGTGCACATGTGACGAAAAGTGCAAATCTTATTGCTTTTTTCCCAGTTTGATGGAAAAGAGTTTATGATCCCTCTCCATTGATGTTAGTGTTGTTAGTGCTAATGTTTGTGTTGGCCTGAGAGCAAACATTAACAGCCGTTGATTCAAATTAAAATGTTTATTGCACAGAATATGTGTGATGAACATTTATCTTGCTGTGAACAGGCCTTGAATTGGCACTACAGGTGATTTATATTTTTCAGGATAAAAGTATCACAACAACATTACCAGTTATGTTCATGACTTGTCCTATCAGGTGTCTCTCGGCAGTGTTAATACTGTATATTAAACATGGGGTTGATGCGAGTGCGAGTGCAGGGGCATTGGGCGGGTCTTAATTAAAGCGTGACGGCTAAATGCATCAGAATGTGGCAGACAGTGGAGCCTGTCATAGAGACGATTTTAATTTGCGCCCCACCCCCGGTGAGCAGCGGCGACTGGCCTTGACCCTGTGCTGACTGTATGGATTAATGTACTGTAATGACTGCTGAGGCTATCATTGCAGCAGGCATCATTAATTATCCTTATTGATTGTTGCTTTCAGAGATAAAGCATTCTGCTGACTGGGAAACACTCTGAGCTCACACAAGGTCAAGGCTAAAAAAAGGAACTTAGATAATCGCAGTGAGCAAAGGCTGGACCAGGTCAACTGAAAATATATATAGGCTGTATGTATACTATCTTTCAGTCTCTCACTTACATGTCTTTAATTCTCTCAGAGGTTTGTATTTTGCATCATAAACCATTCTGTATAATATATTCATGCATTGAGTGTTGACATCCTTTTGTTCACACAGTTTACTCTGCTCGAGTGATTTTTTAACAAAACACAGAATTAAAAAACGTATGACAATCTTGACAAGTGCATATTGAAGCATATAGATATAGACTTAGAAGACACCAGAGATAGAAGTCGATTTTTTTAATTCATGGGTAGCAGGAACTATGCACATGAACTATAAAATAATATGATGTTTATATGACGATTCACATAATTTCTGTTGGTTGAGCAACAGAGACGGAGGAATACTGCTGACATCTAGTTCAGTGAGTGATGAGAGGGCCGTGCCTCAGCACGATTAGGTTTCCCTACTGCCTGCCATAATGGAACCAACCAATCCCAGGAAGGAAGTGAGGGTTTTATATTTACACAACCATACTTCACTCTCCTGCTCTCTCTCTCTCTCTCTCTCTCTCTGTGTAACAGTGACAAAGATACCCAGAGATACATTCTGCACTGTGGAATTAAAAGAGAAGTCAGAGAGGATGATTGGGCAGCCATGAGTGTGTGTAGTTAAGGTTCATGTTTATGACTCAAAGGCTAATGGGAGAGCTTGCTGTGTGCTCCATCTAATTAGTACAGCACAGGAATGGCAAAAACATCCCTGCTAGCATAAAGGAAGTGAATTCGAACACACAGCTGTCATATTTCAAACCTTAAATAACCAAGGCACTAATTTTGTGACAAAAAACTGACATTATCAAAACAGTAAAAAGATATTGAAGAGTGTAGGTACTAAAAGCTACTGAATAGTAAAGCATCAGCATGCAGTAAGACCGATCTATGATAATGTTCTGAAAGCTCATGCATTACTGCTGTGCTAAAGATTGGTCTCTGCGTTTAGAAACCATTACCTTTGATATAGGCAAAAAAGGTGTCAACAGAATAGAACAAAGTGAGTCAGAGATTAGTCTCACCCAGAAAGGTTAAGGGGCTATAGTAATAGCCTCAATATACGGCAAGTGAAATCAAAGAACGAACTGAGTTGATTTGAAAAATATACATTTTATACTTCTCAGAAATATATTTTAAATTGCACTCAAGTGTACTTGACTGATACTGACAGAAGGCCTATGCATGTACTCAATCTTTTGATCGAGATATACTTAAAATTACAATTAAGTATTCTAACTATACATAACTTCTAATTGTGTTAGATAGTAAAGTTGATAGTACACTTTTGATACTATAGTAGCCTATTAAATACTTTTTCACATAGTTTTCTGTAAACTTATTAACTTTGTTCTTGTTACATTTCCCTGCCACTGACTGAATGTTTCCATCTGGCCATGTTTTGACTGTTACACACGGGGCGCAATTATGCATCTTCTGAAATAGTACAGATCAAAACAGCCATATCAGTAGCCATATCACCCTGTAGCTTAAGACTGTTGCCCACTGAAGCTAAGCAGGGTTGAGCCTGGTTAGTAGCTGGATGGGAGACCTCCTGGGAAAAACTAGGTTGCTGCTGGAAGTGGTATTAGGAGGCCAGTAGGGGGTGCTCACCCTGCGGTCTGTGTGGGTCCTACCGCCCCAGTATAGTGACGGGGACACTATACTGTAACAAGCTCCTTCCTTCGGATGAGACGTTAAACCGAGGCTCTGACTCTCTGTGGTCATTAAAAATCCCAGGATGTCTTTCGTAAGAGGAGGGGTTTAATCTCGGCATCCTGGCCAAATCTGCTCATTGGCCTTGGTCCATCATGGCCTCCTAATCCCCCCCCCCATACTATAATTGGCTTCATTGCTCTGAGCTCTGGAAAAGTGCTATATAAAATGTAACTAATTATTATTATTAAATACACAGGTAAGGAAGAAGCAGAAACAATTGATATAAGATTACTTGCGCAAATGTAAAACAATGCGATCATCAAACATTAAACAATATGTAAATCAAAACTGCCTTATGTTACCAAATGAAACGGCTAACCCATGAAGAGGAAAGAGTGAGAAGGAGATGAGAGAGTGCAGCACACATTTACATATTTATCTAAACGCTGCTCTCAGCAGTCTTGTTTTACCCCTGAGCGAAGAGGAATTATTGGGGCCTATTGGGGAACTATCAGTGTCCTAGCACCAATCTCTCTTACAAGAGAATAAATTTAAAGAATATATTATTCTCTATATTATATAAAGAATAATAATAATAATATCATCTATTTTTTTCTTCAGATTCAGTCATGTCTGGCAACTTGACAGTTTTGTCTAAAGCATACTTTTTAACAGAAATAATAAGGTAACATATCATTTGTAAGAATCACAGATGAAAGATTTATTTGCTCACTGAATGCAATGCAAGTCGCTTTAGCTTACATCACATCCCTATACAAGGACAAGATGGTCTGTCTATTACAGCACATGTGTGAAGGGAGGTGTGTTCATTCTGACAATTAGTAGCAACATTATTGCCACAGTAAATCAATCAATTGATAAAACAACGGGCGTTTGAACAGAGCTCACAAGCAAATAAGAAGTTACAAAACCTCTAATAAAACCTGAATCAACATCAGGCTACTTTTCAGAGATGACGACAATTCTGAGACTTCGAAGGATTTATAACTGACACAGAAATGGCCTTTTCCTTTCTCCACAAGTATCAATCATGATGTCGATTCATAGAGAGTCCATTTGTGAATACGGGTGATGCATGTATCTTCGCAATGCTTTGACAAATAAAAATTAATTCAATGCCTTGAACTCCATTTTCTATAAAATTCTAAATTAGTCAAAGATTTTATAGAAACTTTTATTTGAAACCACTGAAAATATATTCAGAAATTAATATGAAACATAGTACTAAAAAAAGACAAAGAACTTTAAAACTGTAAAGTATGCAGCCATTTAAACTGATGGGGAAAAAATTTACCTAAAAGGATTTCTTATTCTGTTACCCTGTATTGGACAAAAGCCCCTTTCACACCGGGTAGCTCTAGGAAGACAGCTTTAGTTACAGGAGCTAGTCACAACAGTGGTTCTCTGAGAACTAAATGTTCCCATAAACGTCTTTTCCATGTTGCATTCGTACCACCAATAGGAACTCTGGAGTTTATTTTGAGAACGGCAGAGCCTGAGCACACAACACTCCCATCCTCCATCTTCATTACTTTACAGTCCTGCCTAATTTGATATTAGATAGAACGAGGGAAGTAGACATTATTATTAGACAGTATAAGCGTAAACGTACATGTTTGCTGTGTGGTTGATGCCCAGTGTCACTGGCTGGGCAGAAATCTGAATCATATTTTGCTTGGTCCCCTCAAAGTTACGTTGGATTTTCTCATTAGCATAACCTAATCCTAACCCTATTTTCATAGAGTTAGATCTTTGAGTAAATACATAGACTACAATGTGTGTACACTTTTTTTGCGTTCGGCCAATCAGTGGTAGTTTGTATTGTCCTGGATTAGATCCTACTCTGAAGCTAATTTAGTTCCTCCAAAGACATTCCTAGAACTAAAACTTCCTAGTTCCCAGTTCCTGTGGAGCGAACACGCCCAAAAGAGGGTACATTCGGTATTAGTCTGAGGAACTGTGAAATGTTCCTTTAGTGTGAAAGCCCCTAAAATTAGTAATGTAATCTCCAGATTTGTCATGCAAGCATATGGATTTCCATGGGATGTTAACATCCCTTGTATCACTTTGCACAAAGAGCTTACAAGCAATTGACAACACAAGGTCTACTGCTCTTTCTCGTAGACCCCGGTCAATCTGGAGTTGTAGGAGTACAAGTGTGCTTATTTGTAACAGCTGGAAATATTTGACTCACTGCAATAATTATTCTTTTGAGTTCCCTTTCGGTGTGGAACTTTGATAAAGCTTTTCGGTATTAACATTATGGGAAATGCCCTCAGCATGACTGGTGTTTGAATCATATATAAACACATGCTACTTTTCATTGGTGAACGAGAGTCCATGGTGCAACAAGTGGCGGCATTTGATTTAAAATCAGACCCCTGATCATTAAGCAACTTCTCTTGAAAGCTGTAAAGTCATCCCAAAGTCTCTTAGCCACAATTTTTGCTTTCTGGTTTGCAGTGGGCATGGTTACTGCATATTTGGTGCACTAATCAAGAACTTTCTGTCTATACAGACCAAAAGGCTGTGTAGCCTGAATGTTGACTAAATGGTATAGATATCTCTGGACCTTTCACTGTTTTTAACCTTGCTATCAATATCAGAACTCATCTTTGGTCAGTAAAAGTGAGAACAAAAGAGATCAAGAGTGAGATCTCCTCTCATATGGACCATGTGATCATGAGACTCTCCAACACCTTAGCTCAGGACCTTATAGGTGACACCAATTGCCAAGTTCTTTGACAAGCACTCCATTGTCTGTGCAGAATACCATCCCTTCTAGGTCAGGGGTCGGCAACCCGCGGCTCTTTCACCCCTGTGCTGCGGCTCTTTCATCCCCTGCACGTAACTTGTAGCAGCGGTCCCGCTATCCGCGCTTGGTACGCTATCGCTCCGCCGACAGAAGAAAGGAGTGCGAAACAGTTCAGCGAAGTATCGCTTCATATATATAACCTTAGATCAGTGGTTCTCAAATAGTCGGGCGGAGCGATGACAGGCGTGACCCTGGGGTACATGCTTTTTCTTTGCCAGTGAGTAAGTTTTCTTGCACTGAACAAGAGTTCAGATAACCGTCCTCTCATCCTTTGACGTGTACGATTACATATGTTCATATGTGTCACGTGATCAACCGCTCAATTCACATGTGTTTTCACGTGATACCTTGCACTTTTTTTTTTGTTTGCACATCCAAAAAAAGACGCGCTCAGAGCTTGTCATTTATCACAACAATTCAGTGTTTTCATAAGGTTTCTTTAGGTTTCAACAAGTTAGTGACTATTTTGAATAAAAAAGAAAAAAACTAAGTAAATGTGATCTATTATACAGCGCTTTTTGTGGCTGCGGTATATCACGTGACAAATATGACGCGTTGCCATGGAAACAATGAGGCGAAAGTTCCAAAATGAGGGGAGGGGGGGCGATTAAATTTTTACCTCTTCCTAGGGGGGCGTGACAGAAAATAATTGAGAAGCACTGCCATAGATTGCGGCTCCGGACATATTAGAATTTTTTTTTTTTTTGGTTAAATATGGCTCTTTCAACATTAAAGGTTGCCGACCCCTGTTCTAGGTGATTCCACTTCCTCAGCAACAAGTATATATCTGGACAAGCATTTCTCAACATGGCATCTGGCCTTCTTCCAGGAAATGACTTGGTTCATAGTAACATTTTCTCTTTCTTCACTCTGCAGGTCTAAACCCATTAAACTGGTTATTGAAGAAGGCCCATTTACAGTCAGATCAGATAGTCAGATAGTAAGAATTAGTGTTTGTGCGAACACCATAAAGTCATCAAGGAGCACCACTACCTCAGCAAGATGCAGATCCTCCATTCACTTTTCTATTAAGTGTCACCCATGCTGGCAAAATTAATTGGAATGCGCACAGGCTAATTAAGAGCTGGAGGCAAATCAAGCAAAAAATTTCAGGAATTTGAGGTTTTTACCAAAAATACTTAAGTTAATTCAAATAAATACAATGTATGTCTAAGTTTTCTTTGTCCATGAAAAATTCAGTTTTTATGTGCTTCCCTTCAGCACAAGTTTTATAATTATATAATAAATATAATAAATAATTTATTATAGTTTTATAATTATATAATAAATAATTTTAAGGTACAGAATTCCAACTTTGTGAATATTCATTAGTGAATTTGAGGGCCTCTGTCTGAACCAATGAAATCGGATTTTCAACTCATGCTGATGTAAACAAAATGATCTTCTCATCGCGCACCGCGCTGACTAGCCGATCTGAAGCGTACGGACAGACATCATACAATACCAGTATACATATTACACAGTATTACAGTATTTCAAAATATCTGTCTTGGTATAATGGGAAAAGGGTTAGGGTTAGGGATATTTTTGTCTCTATTGATGGTGTAGCTCGTTCATTTTTTGTCTGATTCCAACAAAACTCAGTGGGTTATAAGATTTGTCAACGAAGTGTTGTATTTGCACTTTTGTTCAAGACCATTTGTCCAAACTCATGAATAGCAATGTTTACATGCACCCAAATAATATGTGTAAAATCAGATTGATGGAAAAAGCCTTAAGGTAAACACCTCAATTGATCTAATTGAGAAAGATATGAATGCAATTTTGATTGGATTGAAAGGGATTATGTAGACCTGTAATAATCTAAAAACAATAAGCGTGTAGATAATTGAACCCTCCCATTTTCTTAATCAGTTAAAAAAACATGGCGACTGTAGTGACTGAGACAGATCAGACACAAGTGTTTGTTATATTTAACAAATAGTCCAAATATCCCAAACCCTGGCTAGAGCCCACTACAACTAACACACAGGTACAACCAGGTGTCTGTTACAGGACACATGAAGACCGTTTATGACACAAGGACAATACAGAGATTTTTTACTCTCACTGAATTCTTGTTGAAAAGGACAAATAAACCCTTTACATCTGACTATATATAACCACTTGAGAAATGTAGTCCCTTTTCCCATCTCATGAAGTTCCTTGTATAAGTTTTGGACTATATATTTATTCAAACTCGTTTGGATGAATTTTTCAGAATTGCATACTATGGTTAACTAAAATAGACATGAAATTTAGCTAACTCTGTGACACATAGTATTATAAAAATCTTGAAGGTTCTTCTTGTAAATACCCGATTCAATTTCTCATGTTAATATTCTGCTTGTGGAAAAAGATCGTAAAGTTTTCCTCCAAAGGAACAACTTTCTTATGATTAGTCACTAAGAAAGTTGTTCCTTTGGAGGGAAACTTTACGATCTTTTTCCACAAGCAGAATATTAGCATAAGAAATTCAGTTTCTTCTCAAGTCTGTTGACCTGGTGAATTTCAAACAATGCTTCTCTCTTCCCTGTATTCTGCTTCACGTCTCTTTCCCTTGGTAAACTGTAAGCATATACAGTGTGAATATACATATACATATAGTTAATGTAGTTAAGTCATTCATTTGGCTACATGCTCTGAGTAGTATTGTCCAGTAAGAAATGTATTTCCCTTACCCCGGAAATTAAAAATAATTAATACTGACTAACAATACTGTTCTGGACAAACAGGTTCATTGATTGTGGTGTTAATTCCACTACTGTCACAGAGCCAGAGCCTACACCCTCAGCATCAGACGTCTACACTCCACTCACTCTAGAAGACTGACCACACACACCTGCAGCCACTGAGCACTCAACCTTCACAAGCAGTCACCACTCAGTCCTGCTTCGTCTGGTCTTAGCAGTCATGTCTTACCTGACTCATCTCCTGGCTATCCTATTGCTCAGAAACTACCTTCTCCTCTTCATCTGGTTTTGCCATATCATCCCTACAGAACCTTATACTCCCACCGTATCAGATAAGACTTACAATGCCATTCATTCCT
The DNA here is from genome assembly GCA_037043235.1 of Rhodeus uyekii. Taxonomy (NCBI): domain Eukaryota; kingdom Metazoa; phylum Chordata; class Actinopteri; order Cypriniformes; family Acheilognathidae; genus Rhodeus; species Rhodeus uyekii. The sequence continues at coordinate 196,432 of JAWRVZ010000261.1, read as the reverse complement.
CTGCATTGACTGTCTTCACCCGCTCACTCACCCCGCCAGTTCTCTGCCTTCTTGGATAATAAACGGTTGAAATGTACCTCTTTCTGCGTTCTCTTCTGTGGTATGACAACTATATCAAGTTAATTCTATTAACTGATCCAAATATTTATAATTAATTATAAAAAGTTGATTATTCAGTGACTGAGCACTGAAAATGCGCTAGAATGTATTTTGGCAAGTAACTGTAATGCACATGTAAACGAATTGTGACCTTTAGGGTTCATATAAACAGATGTTTAGAATCTTAAATCGGAATGGATATATTGCAAAAACCGCTCCATCACACACATCTGTTAACATCAAGACCTCAATACCACCTGAATACCAAGATCTCCATGAGGCTTTCAGTAAGTCCAGGGCTGCTCAATTACCTCCTCATCGTTCCAGTGACTGTGCAATCGACTTACTCCCAGGTACTACTCCCCCTAAAGGCAGAATTTTTCCCTTATCACAACCAGAGTCTGAAGCCATGAAAGATTATATAGAGGAGGAATTATCCAAGGGATTTATCCAAACATCCACGTCCCCGGCTTCTGCAGGATTCTTCTTTGTGAAGAAGAAAGACGGCGGCTTACGTCCTTGCATAGACTACCGGGGCCTGAATGAAATCACAGTGAAATTCCGGTACCCTCTGCCTTTAGTACCCTCAGCTCTTGAACAATTACGCTCAGCAAAATATTTCACAAAGCTGGACCTAAGAAGTGCTTACAATCTCATCCGTATCCGAGAGGGGGACGAGTGGAAGATGGCCTTCTCCACCAATACCGGGCACTACGAATACAGGGTCATGCCATTCGGATTGGCTAACAGTCCATCAGTTATTCAAGCTTTTGTCAAAGACATCTTCCGAGATCTGCTCAACAATGGAGTCAATGGAGATGATATTCTCGTTTACTCCACAACCCGGGAGGAGCACATCACCCACGTTCGCACCATTCTGAAGAGACTTATCGATCACCATCTCTATGCTAAGGCAGAAAAATGTGAGTTTCAGCAAACATCCATCTCATTCTTGGGCTACATCATCAGCTCTGAGGGGGTCGCCATGGACGACACTAAGGTACAGGCAGTACTACAGTGGCCTCAACCATCATCCATCAAAGAATTACAATGATTTTTGGGGTTTGCCAACTTCTATAGACGTTTTATCAGGAATTTCAGTACCATTGCATCACCGCTGACTTCCATGCTGAAAAAGGGAGGGGGTCGATTATCCTGGTCTGCTGCCGCCGACCATGCCTTCCAAAACCTAAAGGAACAATTCACCACTGCTCCAATCTTGCATCATCCTGATCCTGGAAAGGAGTTTGTCGTTGAAGTGGACGCTTCCAACACGGGCATTGGAGCAGTGTTATCCCAGAGACACGGCACCCCGCCTAAGCTCTTTCTGTGTGCATATTACTCAAGGAAACTCACCGCTACCGAACAGAACTATGATGTTGGGGACCGAGAGCTCCTGGCCATGAAGGCAGCTTTTGAACAATGGCGCCATTGGCTGGAGGGAAGTCGACAACCATTTCTGGTTCTAACTGACCATCGGAATCTGGAATATCTGCGTTCTGCCAAGAGACTCAATCCTCGACAGGCAAGATGGGCACTCTTCTTTACTAGATTTCAGTTCACTGTATCCTATCGACCCGGTTCAAAGAATGTCAAAGCGGATGCTCTCTCTCGTCAACATGAATCCCCCCAGTTGCCAACCACTAACGAACCCATTCTCCCATCAACACTCATTCTAGCTCCCATACAATGGGACATAACGACAGAAATCTCAAATGCTCAGAATTCGGAACCAACACCACCCGAGTGTCCTCCAGATCGCACTTATGTACCTACAACCTTGCGTAAGAGAGTAATTCAACTGGTCCATGAATTTCAAAGCTCAGGTCATCCTGGAATCGCGGCGACTAACCAACTTGTGTGCAACAGGTTCTGGTGGCCTTCCATGCTCACCGACGTCATCACCTTCATACACGCCTGCACCGTCTGTCAGACATCCAAAGCCTCTCATCAAGTTCCTGCCGGTCTACTCCAGCCCCTCCCAATACCTCAACGACCTTGGTCACACATTGCCATAGACTTCGTCACAGATCTTCCCAGCTCTCAAGGTAATACCACCATACTGACCGTGGTTGATCGGTTTACAAAGGCCTGTCACTTCATTCCTCTACCCAAGTTACACACAGCCTTGGAGACAGCGGAATGTTTATGCAACTGGGTATTCCGGCTTTACGGTCTTCCAGAAGATATAGTCTCAGACCGTGGTCCACAGTTCACCTCGCGCTTATGGAAAGTTTTCTTCCAACAACTCGACGTCAACGTCAGCCTTACGTCAGGTTACCACCCCCAAGCCAATGGACAGGTGTAGCGTCTAAACCAAGAACTTACTCGCTACCTCAGGTCATACTGCCATAACAACCAGACAGATTGGAGTCGTTTCCTGTTCTGGGCTGAGTACGCCCAAAACTCTCTACGCAAACCCTCTACTACACTAACTCCATTCCAATGTGTGCTGGGATACCAGCCCCCTCTATTCCCCTGGTCGGGCGAACCTTCAGAATTACCCTCTGTTAACGACTGGCTCCAGAGGAGTGAGAATGTGTGGGACGAGGCACATGTACACCTTCAAAGAGCTGTTCGACGTCAGAAGGTACAAGCAGATCGCTGTCGTCGCACTCATCCGGATTACCAACCGGGTCAATGGGCCTGGCTATCAACTCGAGATCTCCGACTTCGTCTCCCCTGCAAAAAGCTCAGTCCTAGGTACGTGGGTCCCTTCAAGATTATTAGGCAGACAACCCCTGTATCTTATCGTCTGGCCCTTCCTTCTGACTACCGTATCTCACCCACTTTCCACGTGTCTCTGCTTAAGCCCGCAGGTGGTTCGAGAGGAGGGGAGAACCAGGACGAGACCGGTGACCATAGACTCCCTCCCCTGATCATCGAAGGCGAGGAGGCTTATCGAGTACACAAGCTCCTGGACTCCAGACGCCGGGGTAGAATGCTACAATACTTGGTGGACTGGGAGGAGTATGGTCCAGAAGAACGATCATGGGTCATTACGGAAGATATCCTCGACCCGAATCTCCTCAATGACTTTCACCAAGCGCACCCTGAGAGACCAGCCCCTTGTCCACGTGGTAGACCCCGGCGTCGACCACTTCCTCGCTTCAGGAGCCGCTCGCGGGGAGGGGGCTCTGTCACAAATACGGCCTCTGTGGTCCCCTCCGATCACCACCAGAGGGCTCCCTCACCTGAATACTAGATCCCCCAGGACTCCAGTTCCCATAATTCCATGCTCTGCTCTGATTACCTGTACACCTGATAACACTCTTGTGGGCTATAAATTCTCCCACTCCCATATCCCCAGTGCGAAGTTTTGTTCTGCCCTGGCTGACATCTCTGAGCGTTTATCCTGTGATTACGCTGATTCTTGTGCATTACCTCGGACTGTTTATCTCGTTTATGACCCATTGCTGCCTGCCCTGAATTCTGCCTGCCTTATCGTTTTCGTCTCTGCCTTGTCTCTGATCTTCTGTTGCTGGTGATTTACCCCTGCCTGTCTGACTACGATTATTCTTAATAAAAAGCTGCAAAAGGATCCTACTGCCTCTGACCACTGCATTACACACACACACACACACACACACACACACACACACACACACACACACACACACACACACACACACACACACACACACACACACACACACACACACACACACACACAGTTTATCCGTGTCTTCTTTCTTTCTTACTTTCTTTTCTCTATTAATCCCTTGTCTCAGTATGTAAGCTACTTACAGAAATAACATTTACAAATTAATTTAATTTACGAATGAATTTTAAAAATTATTTATGGAAGCGCACCAGTCAAGTCGGCAAATTCAACAAGCAAGATGAAGGAGAGAGAGATAAAGAGAAGCAGAGTCTGTCTTTTCTGTTCATCTTGTCTGAAGTATATCAGACAGTGCTTCCCAAGGTCTGTAAATTCATTACAGCATTATAAAGGGCACAGGCTGTGGATTGTAGTCAGAGTTGAATTGCTAAGCAGTAGCCTGAGGGCAGAGAGCAGCTCTCCAGTAAAGGTATGACCAGCCAGTACTGCAGGCACCAGACTCTCCTGAGAACCCTCGCAGCACACCAACACAGGTGTGTGTGTGTGTGAAGGAAAGAAAAAGAGTTTTGGATGATCTATCAAAATTTTATACTGTAGAACTATTTAATCATTCTTAAAATATTGCTCTTGTCTATTACGTAATTTTTTTTATAAATCTGATCATATTGTATAATATGCTTATGGTTAGATGAGTTAGTTAGCGCTTGAATTCACCTTCTGATGACCTGAAGTAACTCTTTTCGGTTCTCTATTTTGATTCAATATATGTTAACTGACATGCAAAGATGAGTGATGCTGCCCAGATTCACTGCTATCAAAAGACATTCTTAGTCAATTGTGAATTCTTATCAATCCCCCCTCAGCAAACAAATGAAGTTATGAGGTTCTTCAAAGTCAATGTAAAATGCTTTAGTTTAAGTCTCACCTTTTTATATATATATTTTTTTGTTTTGTTTATGGAACATGAAGAATAATTTTGTTGAATGTCAAGGATTTAGTTAAACATCTGTTCATTTTGTTCTATGCATCCTCTCTACAGAAGGCAATAATATATAAATTAACAGAATAACATTAACAGAACACAGAATAAATATGGAGTCATCTTAGCTTAAATTTAAATCTTCATTAACCTAGAAGTAGTGAGCTGTTTTGTTTGAGTAAAAACACAATTCATTTATGAATAACAAGCAGAACAAATTCAAGTGCAATATGAATTTAATGGCATAACTCAATTTACATAAGTATTGTTTCATAAATGATGCCCCAATGCCTGCTGTCTTTAATTCAGTCTGCTTACCAATCTGTTCTGCTCTGAAAATGCTCAGAAATGCTATTTAAATGAATTTCATTTGAAATATGTCTAAGCAGTTAAAAACGGCGAAAAAATACCGAAATTAAAGAAGCCCATTTGATGGATTGATTTACTTTCCTCACTTTTATTGATGTCATAATTGAAGAATACGTCATCAAACATGTTATTGTTTTGCTTTCTGGTTAAATACTTTAACTTCATTCCTTTTTATTTAATACTGACTTTGGTGCAAATCAACTAAATGAAAGTTTCAAGATGATTCATTGGCTGTTACAGAGTGCTTTGCTGTGATGCCATCTCCATTTCCTTGTTTACATAATGCTCCTGGGAAGAGGGGACATACATGTCTGTATTTGCATTATATTTGTGCGCACACACACGCACACACATGCAAAATAATTTTTGCGCATTGGTATTTCAGCATGATGCCCATCTATCTTTCTGACATCTAACCCAATCCCTCAAGGGTAACCGAATTTAATCCTGAACATTAGATAAGCACCCTCTGCCTGAGCGTATAAACGTGTGTGTCTGTCTGTGTGTGTGTGGTTGGGGTGACTCCCAACAACAGGTTTTGACTGGAACTTCTCTCTTTGTCTATCCGTCTCTCTCTCTTCCAAGGGATTGACAGGAATTGTCATGGCACTGGAACAAAGGTAAGCAGGGACATTTTAAGTCTATTTTAAAACGTATGTTCCAAGTTCTTAGAATTATAATAGTTTACATTTTTTTTTTATCATTTTGAATGTTGTTTTCATACATTTTTAAATACTTTCATAAAATGTCAATGTGATATTGTCATCAGCTGAAAAGCAACAAAATATACACCTTACAAAAGCCTACATTTATGTGCACACAGCATGTAATGAAATCCAGATATTTATGAATTCTTTGTTTTGAAATAGATTGCATATAAACTGGCCAAACATGATTTCAAATATATATATAAAAATGTGAAATCAAATGGCTCAGGTGCTGGTTCCTGCCTGCTGTTTCCACTACCACAACACCCCAAAAAGCTTGCTGGAACTGATTATGCTGATTGAGATCCGAAATAGTTGCAGGGATGCAGAGCAATATACAGTCACGGGACCCCGATTCCAACGGCCATTTCTGTGAAGTAAACAGTTAGTCATTGCCTATGATGATCTCATTGAGCAATGCAATGTTCTCAAAAAGCATTAGTGAAAGCTTTACACAAACCGTGTGGCTGTACATCACGATGTAATCTCTTACATAAACCTTCAGTTCTCAAGTCAGTGGAAACATGGGTTTGTTGAACATTCGGTGATATTGCCTCATGCCAAGAAAATACTATATCTTATTCCCAGAACGTCAAACATTTACAGTTTTTTATTACCCCCTTAGCCCTGCTAGATTTTCAGATACACCATTGTGATGGCAAAAAGCATGTTTCATTATTGACAGCTATATAAAAATAACTGTTTATTCTGACTGAATATTTTTCCAAGTACCATTGTAGATGTTTTCCAGTGGCAGATTTTTTATAATTGATTTATATTTTCCCTGTCTCCTGCCTTGCATGAGTGATTAGTTCATCGATAAATGGCCCCAGAACAAATAATCCAGTTTGGGAACTTTTGAGTGCCTCCATACTGGTTATTTCCCGAGAGTTGAGGTCTCTCTCTCTCTCTTCTGTCATTACTTTTGTCTGTTGCTCTCTAAATACTGTAATTATCAGCACGTTATCCATTTTATCACATACTGTCCATCAAACATTACATGTATCTTATTTTAGTTTCGACAGCTGCCTATTAGCTCAAATTGCCGAGCCACAGCCGGTGATGACGTGTATGTTTTTTGTGCTGATGATACTCGACGTTGTCTGGACTAGCCCTGCTGCCAGTGACAAATGACAGGGTCTGGCAACATCTAACTAACTACTAAAACAGAAGTAAACAATATTGATTCAAAATCACGTCTCTGATGAAAAACCCTGTAGTTGTTTAGAGAAACAGTGAATAATACAGTAAAAGTCAAGATAGAGCGGATCATCACAACTGAGATATGTAATTCAAGAAATACTGCATACAGATGGGTTCAGTAAATATTTGGATCAATATTTTTCATTCAAACTAAATTATCAAGATAAAAATAAAAATAAAGGACTGAACATTGTCACAGTTCTGTTTGGTCTCCACTTCCAGTTTCCTCACGCAATTTTTCCAGTGCGTTTCCATTCTCTATTGTCTTGTCATCTATCACTTCGTCAGTCTTGTCACCTGTGTCTCATCATCCCGTGTTTATATATTCCCTTGTGTCTTCATCCGTTAAGGTTTGCTGCTGTGTTTTATTTCCGTTGGACTCTGTATTTCTCGTTTTTCAAGATATACCCATTTGTTTTGCATTCTGAAAAGTGTTGGTTTTGAGTTTTCTATTTAAGTAGTTTTCAGTTTACTCCTTTTTCTGGTCTTATCCTCCTACACACACGCTTAAAAATTATGAAGAAATATTAGTAACACTTTAGATTACAACCCTGAAAGTACTGCGCAAGTAAACCAAAATTGCGGTGTAACTTTCAGTAATTACAGCATATCAATAAAATACATACGTGTGGATATAAGGGAGCAAAATGTTAAGGTTGGGGAATACAAGGGTAACAGAATAAAATTAAAATAAAATTGGTATCTAAAATTGGTATCAGGAAAAATAAAAATAATTAATGCTGTATATATTTTATAACTAATTGTTTGACCTAGGCTACTATGCTAAACAACAATTTGCTAAGAGCATACACATCCACTGAATGTGCTCAATCTCTCTCTCTCTCTCTCTCTCTCCACCTATAGCCGGTGTGTGGTGAGCGCACTCTCTCTCTTCTCATTTGGCCAGTGTGTGGTGAGCGCACTCTCTCTCTCTCCGGCTACAGCCGGTGTGTGGTGAGCGCACTCTCTCTCTTCTCACATAGCCGGTGTGTGGTGAGCGCACTCTCTCATTTGGCCAGTGTGTGGTGAGCGCACTCTCTCTCTCCTCATTTGGCCAGTGTGGGGTGAGTGCACGCTCTCTCTCTACATCTAGCTGTTGTGTGGTGAGTGCATTTTTTAACCACGGAATACATATTCTGTTATTACAGGATGATAATTAGTTCATGATTTTCTGCTATGATATTATTTAAAATTTTCAATGTAGACAACTTACTTTATATAGTCCACCTCAGTTGAAAGCCACACAAGCAACACCATTTTATAGAAAAAGAGTACAGGATTTAGTTGGGTCATCAAGCAAAATTAAAAGTAGGCTTGACAAATACATTTACACATTTGGCCTTGCATTGCATTCAAGAAACACATTGACATTCTCAGCATTTCTTGCTTTCCCTGGGAATCGAACCCATGACCTTGGCGTTGCGAGCACCACACTCCACTGTTTGAGCTACAGGAAAGCCAAATACAGTGAAAACAAGACAAGTAAAATTAGAACTATTGCAACAAATTTTGCTGTAGTTACTGTGTAAATATACCATTGTTCTGTGTTGTTACAGTGCAGGCCAAACTTGTTACCCCTTCTTTCACATAGTTACAGGATAATTGCATCCCCTGTGGGGCATAAATTAAAGTGGTGCTTGTTACCCCCTTGTTCCATGTAGTTACAGGGCAAGTACAATAAAAGTGCTTACAATCAATCTGATATCATTGACTCGAAAGCCTTTATTTGAAAACAACTTAATTCAAACTGATTTTAAACACTTTTTATTTGTTTAACACTAGTTTTTGAATCAGCATTTCATTTCAAAGTCTTGACAGAAATTAACACGCATTGCCCCCTTTTTATTTCCCCTGCTAGGCTTCTTCCTTGTCTTGTTCTTCTTCTTCTTTGTCTTTCTTTCCACTGATGAATCTTCAGAAGGCATTCCATGTCTCTTGATATTCTGTATTAACGCTTGTGTATAACCCAGAAATATCCTCTTCATTTACTCTTCTTTTACCCTCACGCCACCTGAGATGTATAAGACTTTACTTCTTCAGATTAACACAAACAAACATTTTTAGAACAATAGATCATCTGTAAGAAAAATGCCAATATTTTGTATGTGTAAACTAGACTACCGTGCACAAGAGGGTTAACTACTTTACGGGTTTTAATCTAAACGTTCCTGTTATATTTGATATGATCCTGTTTCTATCACTGTTCAAACACAAGCAAATTTGTGACACTGTTCATATTTAAAATATCTTTCCATTGACTCACACGAAATTATATTTTAAATTAAGGTTTTTGCGCAAACAAATTCTAACAAATTCTGAATTTTTATTTCATCTTGTCATTGAAATTGGTCAATCGATTTTTTATGATTGGCTTTGAACCAATTGTACATGTGCAAAAACACTTATGCTCTCATATCTTTTCCTGTACTGAAATGACCCCAGATTATGGTCGCAAAAGCAATGATCACTTCTGCTCTGGTAGCACAGTGTGTGAAGTCATGCTAATAACAGTGTGTGTGTAGGTGTCTGTAGACAGAGTCAAAGACAGCAGAAATGCAGAACTTCAAAGTGCCTTCAGGCTAATTGCTGTGTTTGCTGTGGTTTTCCAAAGTGTGCTGTTGAACATGCTATTGGAGCGCTTTGAAACGGAACACTAGGTTTCTATCTTGAGAGGCTTGTTTTGTTAAACTGCACATCACTGTGAGAAATAATCAACCCTAAATATTTTCTTATGATTCTTTTGAGTGAGATTGTGATGTGTGAGGTTTATTTATATATGATTTTGCTGTAAGTATTTATTAAATGTGTTTATTTATTACTTATTTAGCTTTAATCGTTTCTCTACATCACTCATAATGAATTGGCAACTGACATTTCCCATCCCGTGTGGCTGGAAAAATCATTTCTCTCAGTAATGAAGAGATGTAAAATTACATTTCAGCGTTATTGATTTTTATTTTATAGTAAATGGCAGGCTAACAAACCACTGGTCCTGCTGACTATCTTGTAAACATTTATCCAATAAACACACTTAAAGAAGTCCAGAGACCTAGTAGTCTCCTGGCAAAATAACAGCAAAATCAATCCTAATTCAATCAGAGACAGCAAAACAAATCCACCCATATTGTTCTCTTTGTAACCCTCAGGGAGTGTATGAGAGAGACATGCCGAGGGAATTCCCACTGAGGAAACCAAAAAGAACTTATCTATCTTATTACATACCAAATCATTATGAAGCTTATTTTAATAGCATTTCTCTTCTTTTCAAATATTATATTCTCTACTCTGCATGCTTAAGCCACTTATTTCACTGTATTTTACTACAAATCAAACCAATCTTTCATGTCTTTGACAATTGCCGATAAATATAATCATATGGTATATTTTGTGTCAATTGTTAGCATGTATAAAGGAATATGAATATGAGAGAAACTTGACCTTTGAATTAAATGTTTTTGAGGAATTGTTTTGACATGAAATGACTAGGAATGTTTTGCAGGCTTAGTAAACAAGCAAATAGAACCTTAAACAGCAAATAAGTAACATGGTTTAAAGTCGATACAGTAATCTTTCAGCAACATATTTATGTTGCTGGTTGGAGTGCTGAACACAGCTGGCTATGCCTATGGCTATAAACTTCCACTTTATCAGTGTTGGACTCACCAGTCTTATGTTAAAAGGTACAAAGTGTGTGACATGCAGAAAGACTTCCATACCTGCTATTTTTGCCACAAAGTACTGTGCCATGACCCAGGTAAAATGTTCAGGTAAAATATTGCATATCAAATGGTGATCACATTCCTGGTAATGATGGCTCCACAAATATTTATTATATTTACTCTTCTCATAGCATTGACCATACATTCTGTGCTGCACTTGTAGTGATTGTGCTAAACATGCTTACGGCTCCTCCCTTTGAACCTCTTGTGATGGAGAGCTTGTGCGTTCTCTCTCTGAAGGCAATGCTGTTATTTGCTTTGACTTCAGTGAAGCGTATGGACACCTTCAGGCCTTGTTAGGCCATGACTCTTGTCTGGAAATTGGGCCTGCACTCTCTTCTCTCCTTCCCCTCTGGAGTTGGGCAAAGCACAGAAATCACACATGCTTTGTGCTCTGAGGGCGCTGCACCAACAAGTCTGGTACAAGTCAATTCAAGCTGACGGAACTGTTCTTGGAGGCTTCTCAAAAGGTTTGACTGTCTTCGAGCAGAAACATTTTCAATGGGTTGTTGATACCACTGTGTTTGCTTACAATTTACAATGTCTCAGAAATTGCCACCATGCAAGTGGTCCATCACCTCTTACTTGCCACCCATTCATTTAACATGTGGTCATTGTGGGATGCATTGTGAGAAGGCAGCCTAAAACAAATATTTCAAACTTCACTGCATTGTAAAACACAGATTGTTCTGGAAAACACAAGTGCCTTCCTCATCCTCTTCATTAGCTTCATGTACTGCTTGCTGGAATTCAACATAACCTCTCAGTTATAAATGTATGAAATGTATCAAAAATGCAATGGAAATTCTTAGTGTGACTATGTCGTGAAGCATGTGTGAAATCAAACAAAAGGTGTGAATGTACGTCAGAAATGAGATGACGTCATGAACCAGGAAGCTATAAAAGCCAAATGCCGGCTTCTTAAAAGTGTCTGAAGTAAGACACCGGTGGATACGCACGAGGTGTGGCAAAGTGACACAGCGTCTTGTTCCCTCTTCAGGGAACCAAGGTTACATTTGGAACCCAGACATTCCCTTTCTTTTTTCTAACTCGCTGGAACTGAGATTGCCGGTCCTTGTCGTCTTTGGACTCGTTTTGGTTCTTAACGACAGTATGGATTTTCATTACACCTCACTGCAGTTACATAACCTTAATAAACATTTCTGCCTGGATACCTCCAATTATGACTGGTGCGCTACTCTTGGCATTGCTCGTCATGCTCGCTATATCCACCGGTCTGCAAATCAGAATCAGAATCAGAATCAGAAAGAGCTTTATTGCCAAGTGTGCTTGCACACACAAGGAATTTGTCTTGGTATTGAAGCTTCCAGTGCACATATACAACACAACATGAGTTTACATAGCAAATAACAATAACAATACATAACATACACAGTACATGTGGTCACATGCTGGGATTTTTTGTATGGAGTGGGAGAGGGAATAGATTGTCAGCCATAACATCCGTCTGCATTGTTTTTCTTTCCCTGCGCTCTGCCCAGCATTTTATCTCTCATTAATTCAACTGTTCAAGAGGGAAATGGGCTGTGGAAAGAAACTGTTCCTGTGCCTAGATGTTCTAGTGGCCAGAGATCGTAGTCGCCGTTCTGACGGTAATAGTTCAAACAGGGTGTTTCCAGGGTGAGCAGAGTCTGTGATGATTTTACCTGCTCTCTTTTTCACTCTGGAAGAATACAGGTCCTGGAGGGCTGGCAGGGAAGCACCAATAATCCTCTCTGCAGTCCGGATTGTGCGATGTAGTCTCCCGATGTTAGATTTGGTAGCTGAACCAAACCAGACAGTGATGAAGGTGCACAAAACAGACTCAATGACGGCCGAGTAGAACTGTATCAGCAGCTCCTGTGGGAGGTTGAGCTTCCTCAGCTGACGAAGGAAGTACAATCTCTGCTGGGCGTTTTTTACAATGGAGTCAATGTGATTGTTCCACTTCAGGTCCTGAGAGATGGTGGTGCCCAGGTGCCCAGGAACCTGAATGACTCCACTGCTGCCACTGTGCTGTTCATGATGGTGAGTGGAGGTAGAGCAGGACTGTTCCTCCTGAAGTCCACTATCATCTCCACCGTTTTGAGCGTGTTGAGCTCAAGGTTGTTATAACTGCACCAGACAGCCAGTTGTTCAACCTCTAGTCTGTAAGCAGACTCGTCACCGTTTCGGATGAGGCCGATGGCGGTGGTGTCGTCTGCAAATTTCAGGAGCTTCACAGAAGGGTCTTTAGAAGTGCAGTCATTGGTGTACAGGGAGAAGAGCAGTGATGACAGATTGAGGATGGCAAGGAGAGCTGGGTCAGTTTAGCTGTAAGAAGATCAGGCATGATGGTGTTGAAGGCCGAACTGAAGTCCACAAATAAGATCCTTGCATAAGTCCCAGGTCTGTCGAGATGTTGCAGGATATAATGCAGTTCCATTTTGACTGCATCCTCCACAGACCTGTTTGCTCTGTAGGCAAATTGGAGAGGATCCAGCAAGGGTCCAGTGATGTCCTTCAGGTGGGCCAGAACCAGTCTTTCAAATGACTTCATGACCACAGATGTGAGAGCAACAGGTCTGTAGTCATTAAGTCCAGTGATTTTGTTTTTTTTTTGGTTACAGGAATGATGGTGGAGCGTTTGAAGCAACGGGGAACTTCACACTGCTCCAATGATCTATTGAAGATCCGCGTGAAGACTGGGGCCAGTTGGTCAGCGCAGGCTTTCAAACAAGCAGTTGAAATGCCATCTGGGCCTGAAGCTTTCCTTATCTTCTGTCTTTTGAAGATTTTGGTTACCTGCTCCACACAGACCTTAAGCACTGGTTGGATGGCGGAGGGGGGGAGAGGGGTTGCAGGAGGTGTTGGAGGACGTGTGAAGTGTAGTTCAGAGTGGTTTTGAGGTGTGAGATTGGGTTTCTCAAACCTGCAGTAAAAGGTGTTTAGCTCATCCGCCAGATGTTGATTCTCAGCAGGTCGGTGGGATGGTGGCTTGTAATTGGTGATATTCTTCAGGCCTGACCAGACAGCAGCATTGTTGTTGGAAGAAAACTGGTTTCTCAGCTTTTCAGAATAACTTCTTTTAGCTGCTCTTATCTCCTTTGTCAGTCTGTTCCTGGTCTGTTTGTACAAAACACCATCCCCCCTTCTGTAAGCGTCCTCTTTGTTATGACGAAGCTGTTTGAGTTTCCCAGTAAATCATGGTTTATCATTAGGAAATGATAAGAATGTCCTGGTAGGAATGTGTGTATCCTCACAGACACTGATGTATGATGTTACAGTATCTGTTAGCTCGTCCAGATCAGTGGTAGCAGCTTCAAAAACATTCCAATCCGTGCAATCAAAGCAGGCTATTAAATTCTGTTCTGCTTCATTAGTGCATCTCTTTACAGTTTTTTTTGCAGGTTTAGCTGATTTCAGTTTCTGCCTGTAGGATGGTATAAGATGAACCACACAGTGATCAGAAAGCCCCAAAGCTGCCCGTAGGACGCAGTGATATGCATTCTTTATTGTGGTGTAGCAGTGGTCAAGAATATTACTGTCTCTAGTGGGACATGAAATGTGCTGTCTGTATTTTGGCAGTTCACAGGAGAGATTTGCTTTGTTAAAATCCCCAAGAATGATTAAAAGAGAATCTGGATACTTTTGTTCAGTCTCAGCTATTTGTTCAGCCAGCTGTTGTAATGCCGTGCTGACACGCGCGTCTGGAGGAATGTAAACATTGACGAGAATAAACGAGGCAAACTCACGCGGTGAATAGAAAGGTTTACAGTTTATGAAGTGAGTCTCTAGGTTAGGAGAGCATATCTTCTTCAGCGTTGTTATATCTGAACACCATCTTTCGTTCATGTAGAAACACAAACCTCCACCTCTCGTTTTCCCGGTTAGCTCCGTAATGCGATCTGCTCGGAACAGCTGGAAGCCCGGCAGATATAGTGCATTGTCCGGTGTGTTTACATTTAGCCAGGTCTCAGTGAAGCACAGTGCAGCAGAGTTGAAAAAATCCTTATTAATCCGGGTGAGGAGAAGCAGTTCATCCATTTTATTAGGAAGAGAACAGAGATTAGCAAGATGAATACTGGGAAGAGGAGTGCGGAAGCCCTGCGAGCGGAGTTTGACCAGTGCCCCAGATCGCCTCCCATGCGTCTGGCTGCTTGGTTTAAAGAGACAGTCGCGACTCCAACGAGGATATCGAATAAAACGTCTGAATAATCAAAAACCACAGACATATTGTCTGGTGTGTGTTCCCTAATGTCCAGTAGTTCATTTTTGGTGAAAACAATCGGAAAAGAATGACTAAAAGCAGAACAAACAAACAAAGACAAGACAATCACAGAAGAGCTAAAAACCGAGGCTGCCATCCGCGGCACCATCTTGATATTATATTGATAAAGCATCGATGGTTCTATGATCGCAAGTCATCTTTGTCATTCCCTGTGATCTCGTCGTGGAGATAGTAACATGACTCCTCATCGCGTCAGGACACTCACACCCTTAAATAGAGATGTTACCTACTCACCAATGCTTACTACTCATCAAATTAACTGCACTCTTTTGAACACTCGTTCCCTGTCTGGCAAAGGTGCTCTGCTAAATGATATTACGTCTGACAGAAACCTGGATTTACTGTTTCAGACTGAAACCTGGCAAACACCCGATGATTTCATTGAACTGAACCTTTTAACCCTTTCTGGATACAGCTACATGATAAAACCTAGGCTCTGTGGTAGAGGTGGTGGTCTGGCTGTGATCTTCAATTGTGTAGTGACTACAATTGATGTTCTTGATGTTTCTAGCTTTGAAGGTATGCCACTTAAAATTGCTGGTCCTGTTCCCCTATTTTGATTTATAGACCCCCTAGATATAACACAAATTTTCTCTCTGAATTGACTCAACTTCTTACTCTTGCCTGTGCCCAGCATGATAGAATCATGATACTGGGTGGCTTTAACATACATGTTGATTCTGATTGTTCCTCTACTAAAGACTTTATGGCTGTTCTGGATTATTTTGAAATATCCCAGCACATTGATTTTCCTACTCATTCCCGTTCTCACACTCTTAACTTGCTTTGTACTGTTGGTATTGACAAAGTGCATGTCCAGGGTCATGATTTAGGTTTTTCTGACCATAAACCAATAGTTTTTAATTTTTCACTTCCTTTTGTCAAACTAAACAATAAAACTATGATATCGTACCATAATCTGGGATCTATAACTGTTGACAATTTCTCTACCGCTATTTCTGTCTCTGCTCTACTTTCTTTACTCAACCTCTATATTATAAATCCAGATAATATAGTCTTGACCTATCTATGTCTCGATGTATCTATTTGTAATGTTTTGGATGATCTTCCTCCATCAAAAACTAGAATGGTTCCATCTACTCACTTCTCTCCTTGGTTCACTCCTGAACTGAGATTCCTGAAAGCAGAATGTAGGCGTCTTGAAAGACTTTTCAAAAAAACCTCCCTTCTTGTGCATTCCATGGCTTTTTCTGATTCAGTTGTGGAATATAAAGAAGCACTTAACGTTGCTCGCTCTGAATATCTCTCGGCTGTCATTAACAAATCTAAATGCAAACCAAAAGCTCTTTTTTTCTGAAATAAATAAACCAATTAAACCATCTTCAGTAGCTAATAATGTCACTATTGACCTCTGTGAAAGTTTTCAGTCATTTTTTCTACAAAAAATAAATAATATTTATCAAACGTTTTCTACAACCACCTCCACCCATTCAAATCCATGTCCGATAGGTCATGCACTCGACACTTTTTCACTCAAAAATACATTTGAAGTTGAACAACTAATTATCAAATCTAATTCTACCACCTGCACTCTTGATCCCTTCCCAACATACCTTCTGAAAACCTCCCTCCCCTCACTCATTCAACCCATTACTCATAATATAAATAGATCACTTGCCACTAGTTATGTTCCACAGGATTTAAAAGTTGCTGTCACTCCGATACTAAGAAAAGCCTGGCCTTGATAATACCATTAAGAACAATTACAGACCAATATCAAACCTCCCATTTGTTACCAAATTGCTTGAGAAGGTTGTTGCTACACAGCTGCAATCGTATCTTGAGCAAAACAATCTCTTTGAACCACTTCAATCAGGTTTTCGTCACAATCATATTACAGAAACAGCACTTTTAAAAGTTCTAAACAATCTCCTTCTGGTTGCCGACTCTGGTAGACACAGTGTCCTAGTTCTGCTGGACCTCAGTGCTTTTTTTGACACTGTGTGCCACTCAGCGTTGCTTTCACGACTGTCTTCGATAGGAATCACTGTTGAGGCTCTTCAATGGTTGAGCTCATACTTGTCAGATCGACAACAGTTTGTGAAGATAGGCAAGGTGCGATCAGTTACCGCTACTATCACTCATGGGGTGCCTCAAGGTTCTGTACTTGGCCCTCTCCTTTTTCTTATCTATGTCTTGCCACTCGGCCAAATAATCAGACAGCATGGTCTTAACTATCATAGTTATGCTGATGATACCCAAATTTATTTCTCGGTTAAACCTAACTCATCTTGTCAGCCAGTTTCTATTACCTCTTGCCTACAGGAACTTAATACCTGGATGAATAATAACTTCTTAAAGCTTAACACCGATAAAACTTTTGTTGATTGGTCCTACATTGAAAAAAATGTACACAAGACCTTTTCATTGATTTTGAGGGCATACAGATTAGACCAGGGGTGGGCAAACTACGGCCCGCGGGCCATATCCGGCCCGTTGGGCTTTTTAATCCGGCCCGTCGAACCTGTATTAAACCTCCTTCATTTTACATTTCCCTGTAATGTCACTCTGTCGCGGCTGCAAGCGTGTGGTGGAGAGTAGGCGTGTGTCGCAAACCCCTCTACACCCCCCTTTATGGCGTTAATTCCGTGCTAAAAACTGATGTTTGCGCGCGCGTAAATTACATCCGCGAGTGGAAACCAGAGCTACACGTAAATACGGGTATCCGCGAGCTCATTTTAATCACTCGCGCGGGCGAACATTCGTCCGCTCTCGACTGCTGTTTTTGCTCGCGCAAGCACTTTTATTTTTGTCAGTCGTGGGGCGGGGCTTGCTCTTGTAATAGTAACATCAAACATCATTGGTTAGTTTCCTTTTTTCCAGAGGTCAGTTGTGATTGGACGCCTGTGATTGTCAATCTAGAGCTGAGGCAAATATACGATTCAGTCACATTGCATATTATGGTTTTTCTGTCGATTAAATTGTATTAATATTGTTTTGTTGTAATTTCACGTGTCCCATTCGAATGATTTAAGACCAAACTATACTTTATACAGGTTTTCTAGGATTTCTTATAAGTAAATGCACAGGTACGACCTTCACCCCGGCCCTTCTGTCAATTTTAAGAAACCAATGTGGCCCGCGAGACAAATAGTTTGCCCACCCCTGGATTAGACCATTAAAAACTGTGCGCAATTTGGGAGTGTTTTTTGACTCCACGTTAACATTAGATTCACAAATAGGTATGACAGTCAAATCTTGTTTTTTCCACTTGCGAAATTTTGTTTGTATCAGCTATTCCTTTACTCTTAGTGATGCCGAGACTGTTTCCACACTTTTGTGACCTCCAGACTGGACTATAGTAATGCCTTATATAGCGGATTAACGATTAAGTCAATACGCCGTCTCCAATTGGTGCAAAACTCTGCAGCTCGAGCACTAACATTCAATAAAAAATCAGCGCACATCACTCCCATTCTCAAACAACTTCACTGGCTTCCTGTCGCCAGTCATATCGAGTATAAACTCTTGATTTTAGTCTATAAAGCCAGTCTTGGCACGGCTCCAAAATACCTTACAAGTGGTGGTTGAGGAGATTCCCCCCGTCCATGTAAGCGGTTTGAGAGACTTTGATATATTATATTGTTCGTCTGTCGAGTCGACGAGGACCACTCTTGTCATCCATTACTGAGGCTGGTTCTGTCTGTGCGTGCGCAGATGGCTGATGAGGCCGATCCTGGCACGAAAGGTTCTTGGACAGAATGGGCATGGTATGAGTGAGACATATTCAAGAGGGTTTATGGCACGGTCTTTACGAGCTATTCGCTTCTTTTCTGCGGCGACGGTCCTGTCGGCTTTACATGTTTTGGCACCTTCGTAGATGGTGGAGCGCCAGGTGGCTCTATTCATTGTGGAGTGCTCCCACGTGTCCGGGTTGATACCAAGCGCTTTCAGTGAGACCTTCAGAGTGTCTTTGAACCGCTTCTTCTGCCCACCCTGGGACCGCTGGCCATGTTGCAGTTCTCCATACAAAAGTCGTTTAGGCAGCCTTTCATCTGGCATGCGTACTAAGTGCCCTGCCCAGCGGAGCTGAGATTGCATCAAGATGGTAAAAATGCTGGGAAGACCAACTCTGGCCAGTACTTCTGTATCTGGGACTCTGTCTTGCCACTTTATGACGAGGATTCTTCTAAGGCTCGTTGTGTGGAAATGATTGAGCGTCTTGGCATGACATTGATACACTGTCCATGCCTCACATGCATAGAGCAGTGTAGGAAGTACCACCGCCTTGTATACCTTTATCTTTGTCTCGGTGGTGATGCCTCTCCTATTCCAAACGTTTGGGTAAAGTCTGCCAAAGGTGGAGCTTGCTTTTGCAATTCTGACTTCCATTTCATCATCGATGGTGACATTTTGAGACAGTGTGCTGCCCAGATACGTGAAACGGTTCACTGTATTAAGCTTCTGGCCGTTGACATTGATGTTAGGTTCCACATAGGGCCTTCCAGGCGCAGGCTGATGGAAGACTACAGTCTTCTTTGTGTTTATTGTAAGACCGAAGTTTCTGCATGCTCTGGAGAACATGTCAATGCTGCGTTGCATATCAGTTTCTGAGACAGCGTTGAGAGCACAGTTATCATCAAACAAGAAATCTCTAATAATTTCTGTTTTGACCTTGGTTTTTGCTTGTAATCGCCGAAGGTTGAATAACTTGCCATCTGTTCGGTATCTCAGGTTGATGCCAACATCTCCCTCCCAGAAGGCGTCAGTGAACATGGCCGAAAACATGAGACCAAACAGTGTCGGTGCCAGGACGCAGCCTTGCTTGACCCCGTTAGTGACTAGGAAGGGGTCAGATAACTGTCCACTGTCATGGACTCTGGCCTGCATGCCCACGTGAAACTGCTGTACCAAAGCAATGAATTTCCTTGGACAACCGTACTTTTGTCCAGAAAAGAGTTTTACCGTCTGCGCTGATGAGTGGGTTTGATCCTGAAGACAAGGGCCCATACACTTCTTTCAAGGCATCATAGAAGTTCTTCATATCGTGCCTGTCTGCATAGCCTTGGATCTCGTCAGCTTTGTTACTGAGCCAAATGTCCTGCATTTGACGGAAGAAAAACACTTCTCCGAATGTTGTTAAACGCATCTCTCCTTGCCGCGGACTTGATAAAGCGCTATATAAATGTAATTAATTATTATTATTACTATTATTATTTATTATTATTAATTATTAATCCAGCCATATGTTCCTGCACGGACCCTCAGATCAAGCAGTGAAAAACTGTTTGTCATCCCAAAGTTTAGATGCTCTACTTTGGGTGGAAGGGCATTTAGTGTTTCAGGACCAAAATTATGGAATATGCTGCCCCTGCTTGTCCGTAACACACCTACTCATGATTTTTAATTCACAGCTTAAAACTCATCTCTTTCATCTCAGTAAATAATTCTGTGTTTCTCACTTACTCATTCTCTATATGATCTATTTTTTCTTATTTGATTTATAGCTACTTATTGTATCAATGTTCTTTTGATTTCATGACTTGTTGTTTATCTGTAGTTATTTGTTGTATACCCACTTATTGTATTTTGTATTATTGTATTCCCTTGTGAAGCGACCTTGCGTTCTTGAAAGGCGCATGTAACGGAGTTAAATGTTCAGGGAGGAAGGAGGTGGGAACCGGCAGACATTTAACAGACTTTAATAATGAAATAAAACATAAATCCAAAATAAACATAATGGCGGCAGCCCCTCTCACGGTCCCTCGACCCCACCCTGCTTGCCACAGCGCAATATAAAATAAACATATTATTATTATTTGTTTTGAACTATTACATCCCGTTTGAGTTTTGCATTTAAAGTGTTTTGTTAGCGTTTACCAATAAAGTGAGTTTCTGTATGAACCTGTGGCTCTTCGTCCTTCTCCGCATCACACACTAACCTCCAGCGTGACAGTTCGATTATTTACTTTATTCCCTCTTTTTGTTTTATATTCGTTCTGTTTGTTATTTTGGCCTTTGGATACCCTGAAGAGATGCTCTTTGCCTTATTTGTTCATTTAATAAACTTAATGTTATCTTTTCTATTTAGTTGTGTTGTTTAATTATCGGCTGAAGTGAGTAAAAAAGGGATTCATCACCAACCTACTCGTATTATAACCATCATATTTTTCCTGTTTGAATGTTCCCTAGACTCAGGTCGTAATACTAATAAATGTCATTCATTATTCTTACAACCGTGTCTTCCTTGTGCTGATAATGAGAAACTGTACTATTATCCACATTCTCACAAATCCTTCAGATAAATCTGTTAACAAACTGCTTTCAATTTACATTATTCTAATTTACTTAGCAAACAGACCCTTTTAGATTTTTCTCAATACAAAAGTATAATTTCAGTTTACTTTTTTAATGTACTTCTTAGAAATCATAAGTAGCTTTAATTCTGGCAGGTCACGTTGGTCAAGCTTGCATCATAAGCTGTCTGTCAGTTGTTCTATTGTCAACCATGCTGTTGCAAGAGCCGAAATCGCTTGTGGCAAAGGAACCATAGAACATGTTCTCCTCCCAGAGAGACAGTCAAGCTATTACAGTCTTTAGATTTAAAAAAAGATTGGGGGTTCTAACATCTCTACAGTTTGAACAATTCTGTCAGAATGTAAACATTTTCAAAATGCAAACAATAAAGATGATCGTGTCTTAGATCCAGTACAGAAATTGGTTTGTCACAATCAATTTCAAGGATGCATATTTTCTTTAAAATTCTGCTACAACACAGAAAGTTCCTGAAGTTTGCATTTGAACTTGCCAATATTGGGTTCTTCCAGTTGGCCTAGCCTTGAATGGCTGATTTTGGTCCAGTCCCAAGAGTTTGTCTTCGGCATCTTGTATAACTGGGGCTGAAATTCAACGGCAAGAAAAGCGTTCCCTCTCTTCCCCAGAGGACAATGTATTTAGTGGTTGTAAGGAACATTGTCACCATGCGGACACAGTTGTCTGCTGCATGTGTCGAGTCTGTCATGAACACCCTGGGTAATATCAGGCTAGGTCAGGAAATTACTTTCAGAAAAATCTAGGTTTCATGGCTGCTGTGTCCACAATAATAACTATGGGCCTTTTGCACATGAGATAGTTCAGATAAAAGGCTCAAAGCCAGGGCATGTCATCCAAGGGCCAATCCCAACAGGGAAATAAGGGTATAAATAAGGTAAATAAATAAGTAAATAAGGGTGCTTCATGCCCTTTCTAAAATCCAAGCTCATGGTGAGGGTTACGTGTTGTGAGCTTCTTATCCTTTCTCTGTGGCTCAGATCCCAATTCTTCACCTTGGGTTCCACTCTAGGCATGTTGTTGTTGCAAGATGTTAACGATAGATGCTTTTCGTATGGGCTGGGGTGTGGTCCTATATGGCAATCCAGCCAAGGGATCTGGAGAGATCATCATCTTGATTGGTACATTAATTACCTCAAACTGCCTGAACTTGAAGTACATACTCCAGCAATTATTGGAGTTGGCGGTAGTGATCACTTGCATTTTTTCCTGATAACCTAAATTACTCTGTCATTACTTGTCATTCTGAAACAAGTAATACATAATTTGAAATAGTAAAGGGTCCATTTTTATGTTTGTGAACTCACAATAGCAACACAATGGTTGTAAAATAAAGAAAACAAACAGGGTGCGCTTTCTGCCAACTCAGCAAATACTTGCCACACAGAAAAGAGAGAAATGTCTTTAGAAAGCTTGATGTGTCTACTTTTAAATTAAGTCATATTGAAACAAACATTCTCTCTTTATGTAAATTGTATGAAACCAATGAGAGGTACAATCTTTCCTTTCTTATCATATTATTTTGAATATGACCACACCCAACCACAGCGCAGGCTACTCAAACATAATAGTCTAAGTGAGCCAAGTGAACCTGGAAATGCTCCATCACCATGATAAACAGTTCATCAAGTTTCATTATATTCATCTCAGTTAACGTGTTATGGTTACATAAATTGTTACATGCATATTTTACTAGTTGCCAGACTAAAATGTGTGAAATAGATGGAAACATGTTGAAATATGAAATGTAGGCAGGAAGGCAACCTTTCAATGCTAAACAAACAAAATTTATGACACAAGGATGTTGTGGTGCTATAAAACAATCATATATAAAGTGGTATTAGTTTGTTACAGGCCAATCTCAAATCTACCTTTTCTGTCAAAGATTCTAGAAAAGGTAATATCCTCACAACTATGTTCCTTTTAGAAAGAAATGGTATCTGCAAGGATTTCCAGTCAAGATTTAGACCGTATCATAGTACAAATGACGTGCTCCTGGCTCCTGTCTTTTTCTCTCGGCCGTGGGTCCTGTTGATCAAAGTGAGAGCTGTTAATGAGGAAGGGGGGGGGGGGGGGGGGGGGGGGTGAGAATGACCCTTACCAGACCTGACCAACTGGAGAACATCCTGGACAATCCATTTCCGTTGGAGACTCCAGCCCGATGCTTCACCACAAAATGGAAATACTGCAGGGCTAGAAACCATCTGGTGACTCTGGCATTGGTGTCTTTTGCCTTGGCCATCCACTGAATAGATCTCCCCAAGAGGTAATAGCGCAATTCGAGGGCTGCCCACTTTATGACAAGGGCTTCCTTCTCGACGACGGCATACCGGGTTTCCGGTGGGGTGAGTTTCCGACTAATGTATGAGACTGGATGTTCTTCCCCTTTGATGGTTTGTGACAGGACTGCTCCCAGGCTGATATCTGAGGCATCTGTCTGGAGGGTGAAGGGCTGGGAAAAGTCTGGGGCGTGTAGAACTGGGGATGAAGAGAGTGCCATCTTGAGACGCTGGAATGCCTCTTCAGCTGCAGGGTTCCACTGTATTTTGTCTTGTTGGCCCTTTTTGGTCAGGTCTGTAAGGGGACAAGCCAGAGAGGAGAAGGACTGGATGAAACAACGATAATAGCCCGGTAAGCCCAGGAAAGCCCATACCTGTTTCCTTGTAGGTGGCCGGGGACAGTCCCGTATTGCTGCCACCTTTTCATTTTGGGGAAGGATAAGGCCGCGGCCTATGCAGTAGCCCAGGTAGCGTGCTACATCCAGTCCCAGATGGCACTTGCGGGAATTAGCAGTTAGTCCAGCCTGTCGTAATGCAGATAGTACTTCCCATAACCTGGTTAAGTGGTCCTTCCAATTCTCAGAGTGGACCACCACATCATCAAGATAAGCAGTGGCATACTCCTGATGGGGTCGCAGGAAAATATCCATGAGCCGTTGGAAAGTGGCTGCAGTGTATTAAACGCTGTTTTCTGCTTGTCCTGAGGGCTCAAAGGCACTTGCCAATAGCCCTTGGTGAGGTCTAGTGTGGAAATGTAACGTGCCCTACCGAGTTGTTCGATGAGTTCATCCATTCTGGGCATGGGGTAACTGTCAAATTGCGAGACTTCATTTAGCTTCCTGAAGTTGTTGCAGAAACGGAAAGTGTCATCAGGTTTAGAGACCATGACAATCGGACTGGACCACGAGCTATTGGACGGCTCAATCACCTACAGTTGGATCATTTTCTTCATCTCCTCCTCAATGGCCTGCCGGAGAGATTCCAGGACTCTGTAGGGCCGCTGCTGAATGAGGACCTGGGGAGGGGTTCATATTTGATGAGTGAGGATGGTGGTACGTCCAGGAAGATCAGAGAAGACGTCCGTAAAGCTGTAGACCAGGGAATCCAGCTCCATACACTGCAGTCCCGTGAGATGAACGCCAAAATCTACTATGAGGTCAACAACGTCAGCAATCAGGACAGTGTGCGGAGCTTCCCCCACCCAACGCTTTAAGAGGTTGATGTGTCCCCCGGGCTGATGGCCAAATAAAAGTTCAAAGGGGGTGAAGCCGGTAGAGGCTTGAGGGACCTCCCGGACCCCAAACAGTACATACAGCAGCATCTTGTCCCAGTCACGCCCATCTTCAGCGACAACCCTCTTTAACGTCTGCTTCAAAGTTTTGTTAAAACGTTCAACTAGCCCATCAATCTGAGGGCGGTAGACAGATGTTCGAAGATGTTTTACCTCTAACAGACGGCATAGATCAGCCAAGATCCGGGAAACGAAAGGCGTGCCCTGGTCGGTGAGTATCTCCACAGGAATTCCCACCCGGCTACAGAGTAGAAACAGTTCCTGAGCTATGGCTGCCGAGGTTGCTCGCCGAAGGGGAATGAACTCAGGATAGCGGGTGGCATAGTCCCCGATGACTAGGATATGTTTGTGTCCCCGGGCAGATTTAGGCAGCGGCCCTACCAAGTCCAAGCCAATACAGGTGAATGGCACCTCAATGACTGGCAGCGGTATCAGGGGGGCAGGAGCTGGTTTCTTTGGGGTGGTTCTTTGACAGACCTCGCAGGCTTGGCAAAAGTGCCGAACGTCCATATTCATCCCTGGCCAGTGGAATCGGTCTCGAAGACGTTGGAGGGTATTTTCTGAGGCTAGATGTCCAGCCATGGGATGAGAGTGGGCCAGTGTCATCATCAGGTCTGTCTTCCCTCTTGGCAAGACCAGCAATTCCTTTTCTTCACCCCGCCTGACCACCACACAGTAAAAGCCATTTTTTATCAAAAAGTGCGGGGAGGGATGAAGGGGTGGTAGGCGTTCATCCCCTTCTACTACTCTGACCTGGTTTTTTGTCCAGCAGTGTTTTAGGCGGTCATCCTCTCGTTGCTCCCTACCTAGAGTTTCTCCTGAGGTAACCTGCTGGAAGAGATCAGAGTAGATGTCAAGATTAGTACTGGCTGACTCACCCGCTCTTTTGCTCTCGGAAGCAAGGTTAGCCTGGCGAGGTAAGCCTCTGCTCAGCAGGTTTTTTCCTGCGCTTGGGCTCTTTTGCCGGTGGAGGAATTGTTCCAACCCAGGCCAGTCTCTCCCTAACAGCAAGGGCACTGGGACATCGGGGAGAATGCCCACTTCTACTGACCAAGTACCTGGAGCGGCAGAATTTGTTATAGTTTGAGCCGGGACATAATTGATGTCCCCATACTTCTTGTTCGGGAGCGGCATCTAGTACCGTCTGATGGACGATGTAGCCCGCTAACCAAGTTCGCCACCCGGGGGGTACAGGATAGGAAGGCATTGGTTCATCTTGGGGTGTGCCTCGGGGAGCCGCCAGGCTTACAGGCTTGTGGGTGCCATCCATCCCTTGTCGCTCCCGGGTTGTGCCCCTCCGGGTGAACGGGACAGTTATTTCCCCTGTGTCTCTTGCAAGTCACACTTCAGAAAGTTCTGCCACCTCCATGAGTTCAGTCAACGTGGTGGGATTGGTGAGTCCCACGGCTCGGCGGTGGGGTCGGGGAAGTGAACGCAACAACCTATCGACCATTACTTCCACAACTTCCGCTGCTATAGCTTGGTCGGGAAATTGCCAATGTTTCACCAGTCGAGCCAGCTGTTTGGCCTGTATCCGCACAGGAATACTAGGGTCAAAAGTCCACTCATGCACTTTCTGTGCAGCACACACTGAAGAGAGCCCCACGCGGCCAAGAATTTCCTTCTTAAGCACAGCATAATCATTTGCTTTGCCGGCTGGGAGTGAAAAATACATCCGCTGCGGCTCTCCCACGAGCAGTGGGGCAAGAAGTTGTGCCCACTCGGATTGATCTCTCAAGGCGTCTGAGGCATCTCTCAAGGCGTGTTGTGGAAGCAGCTGTGTCTGTTCGTAAGTGCAATAACTCTTCAGTGTTGTGTGTCCTTTCAGACAACTGCTGCTGTCGGACTGATACCTCTGTAAGGTGACGTATGATATCTCCCATGCTGGGGGAAAGAGCTGCCTCGGGGGAGGCTTCATGTTGCTGATCTCCTGCCCGCATTCTCCACCAATGTAGCGGGTTCCTGAGGGGAAAGGAGGAGAGTAGACACAAGAAAGTGTGTTCAACCCGGAGGGTGAGTCTATTTACACGCTATGAGATGCACAGAGAGTAAACTA
Source organism: Rhodeus uyekii (assembly GCA_037043235.1). Taxonomy (NCBI): domain Eukaryota; kingdom Metazoa; phylum Chordata; class Actinopteri; order Cypriniformes; family Acheilognathidae; genus Rhodeus; species Rhodeus uyekii. The sequence goes on along the minus strand of JAWRVZ010000261.1, from coordinate 169,607 downwards.
GTAGACACTTGACTGTTGTCTTTCAACCGTTCCTCTGTGCTTCTCAAGTGCTCCCCAAAAGTGAGCCTTTGTGGTCCCAAGGCGTGAAGGTGAGAGTTCAGTGAACAATGCTGGAGTTCAGGAAGTGTAGAGAATCTGTACCATGGTTCTCCTGTTAATCACTCTCTGTGGGAAATCAAAACAACACCACACCCGTTAGTCTCCTTTGAGAGAATCTTCTCTACTTCTTCTGTTTCAACCAGGGTATTTATCCCTGTCTAGATGATTGCCTGAACTTCATCAAGTGGGATTCATGATTGCTTTCCGGCTGGTGTGTGTTTGTTGCCAGGGGCGACGCTTGACGAGCTGCTGGTGACTCGCCACAATACTCAGCTCTATATTTCTTCTCATCCTGATCTCATCTCCTCATCCTGAAACGTACCAATTCACTAAATTAACAAAATGCATAACAGATATAAAACACTGGATGACTAGTAATTTCCTACAACTTAATTCTGAAATAACAGAGATTATAATTATTGGACCAAAAAGCTCTGCACATAATAGCCCAGACTATTGTCTAACAGTTGACGGTTGCTCTGTCAAGTCTTCATGTTTAGTTAGAAACCTGGGTGTGCTCTTTAATGCTAATCTTTCATTTGAAAGCCACGTTTCTGGCATCTGTAAAACCGCATTCTTCCATCTTAAAAATAAAAAATATATCTAAATTACGACATCTGTTCTCAATGACAAATGTGAAAAGTTAGTTCCAGCATTCATGAACTCAAGGGTAGATTATAGTAATGCTTTACTGGATGGTTGCTCTGCTCAGAATTTATTTTCTCTCCTTTCTGTTATCTGCTGGAGTTTTGGGTTCCTTGCAATTGTCGCCTCTGGCTTGCTTAGTTGGGGACACTTAACACTTAATATTCATCAATATTATTGATTGGCCTGCAGTTCTGGCCAGTTGGTAATACCTAGAATATAAAAATCAACTGCAGGCAACTCCTTTTCCTATTTAACTCTGGAACAGTCATTCTAACATTGCTTGAAGCAAACACACTGTCTCAGTTTAAATCTAGACTAAAAATACATCTCTTCAACCTGGCATAGACATACCACATTATAAATTTTTACAATTCAAATATGTAAAATGATTGCTACGCTGCATAATTTAGGTCTGCCGGAACCAGGAACACTTCACAAAACACCTGAACCAAGACAACACCACAACGCAATCCTGAAGTGTGACCGTGCCTCTTCCAGAACCTCCCTTGTGTAGGCATCATCAATAGCTATCAGCACAGATCCTCAACAGTCTCCATACCGGCACGATGAATCCGATCTTCAACCAGATGGAACTAGATTAAAATATTTGGAGTGTCCCGATCTCAATCAGACTTCTAAACAGATATGCTGTCCATATCATAATCATATACTGTTTGTTTGTTGGTCAGAGAAGAACTGGTCCTCCGATTGAGTTTGGTTTCTCCCAAGGATTTTTATTTCTCCATTCTGTCACCTGATGGAGTTTGGGTTATTGCTTAGTTGGGGACACTTAATACTTAATATTCATCAATATTATTGATTGGTTCTTGTAGAGCTGCTGTGCAGCTGAAACAAAATTTGTTGAATTATTTTCCTGTTATCTCTGCATAGTGCTTTGAAACAACATCTATTGTAATCGCTATACATCGTTAAAGGTGACTTGATTTGGGTTTTTACATTGTAACATGATGACTATTAGAATGTTTAGACCAGTGTTCACTGTGAAACGGTGTGTTTGTGGATGTCTGCTCAAACGTAGATATGCTAAACATTCATGTTTTATAGTGAGGAGCAGATTTGGGGAAAGTTAATTTTCAGCGTGTATTTCACAATCTGCTCAGTTACTGGGATTTTCACGCACAATAATTTCTTGGGTTTACAAAGAATGGTGTGAAAAGGGAAAAACATCCAGTATGCGGCAGTCCTGTGGGCGGAAATACCTTGTTAATGCTAGAGGTCAAAGGAGAACGGGCTGACTGAATCAAGCTGATAGAAGAGCAACTTTGACTCAAATAACCACTCGTTACAACCGAGGTATGCAGCAAAGCATTTGTGAAGCCACAACACGCACAACCTTGAGGCGGCTGGGCTACAACAGCAGAAGACCCCACGGGTACCACTCATCTCCACTACAAATAAGAAAAAGAAGCTACAATTTGCACGAGCTTACCAAAATTGAACAGTTGAAGACTGGAAAAATGTTGTCTGGTCTGATGAGTCTCGATTTCTCTTGAGACATTCAGATGGTAGAGTCAGAATTTGACGTAAACAGAATGAGAACATGGCTCTATCATGCATTGTTACCACTGTGCAGGCTGGTGGTGGTGGTGTAATGGTGTGGGGGAGGTCTTCTTGACACACTCTAGGCCCCATTTAAATGCCACGGCTTACCTGAACATTGTTTCTTACCATGTCCATCCCTTTATGACCATCATGTACCCTCTGTTGGCTACTTCCAGCAGGATAATGCACCATGTCACACAGTCTCAACCCTATTATGTAGACGTTTTTGAAGTGGAACCACCAAACTCCCTAAGTGTCTTAACATTTTCTTATCGGTTATGTCGATTATTTTATGTCGCCGAACCCTAATATCTCGAGCACAAAGAGGGACAAATTCGCCACTTTACATCAGTTATCTCGTGACTAACGATCGTACCATGCGCTGAGTTTGCGTTGCAAGAACAGCTTCGGAAGAACTGACGGAAGTGGCGGAAAAATCAAGCCTTGCAGATGCTATCTTGGAAGAGGAGATGCAGGAGTTAGCATCACTGTCCAGGAATTCCCAGATTACACTGACATTGACAAATATGTCGTTACTGATAGCAGCATTTGTTTTCAAGCAGACCGTTAAAGGCAAAAAGCAACAAAACATTTTAGGCTTTTTAAAGAAACCATAGTAACCGCGTGTGCAATACTTTCCAGAACTGTATCAGAGCGAAATGACTGTGTTATGAGCGCATGTGTTTATGTGTGTTGTGACTGTGTTTACACTGTGAGCGAAATTGTGTTTGCAATGTTGGAGAATAATAATTAAAGGTTTGTATGGAGAATGGAAGGTGTTTTATTGTATACTGGTAAATCTCTGCTGTTAGTTGGTGCACATATGCCTTTTGTTGTTAGCAAACATATACAGTGTATGTAAATTTTTATAGCATGCCGATCGCTTCATCAAATAAATCGGCATATTGGCTGTTGGTTATCTCGATCCTTGGTTATCTTGATGCTTTTTTACAACCTCCGAGGCCGTCGAAATAACCAGATTCCACTGTATTTGCAAAAACAGTCCAGAAGCAGACAGTATTTTATTTTGATTAGTATTGCATCATAAATAAACTTTATTCTTATGAAAATACCTGAGATGGCTTGAGGAACATGATAAACCATATTGTCAAGGGAAGGAAGAATGAAGATCCAACGGGACTTTTAATGAAGGCAAAGGTGACGTAACAGTGCTAACTGTTAACACAATAACATGTGGCTCAACACAATTCACACTAACAACAACTGACAAACTGAACATTGAAGATGGAGATTAACAAATGATAAACAGCTGATGGTAATAGATAAGTGACGAAAGGATCTGGAAAAATGGAACATGTGACAAAAAAGGCAAAATACGAGTCCCGATAGACCGTGCTGTGACACATATATTGTCACATTTGTAGGTTTATTGTCAAAGAATTTCTATCTTCTTTTTCTTCAGCTACAGCAATAGCTCATAGCTTGATGCTTGGATTTCCTACTTTCTGCACAAGGCATTCTCCACTTCCAATAATATGAATATTAATAAAACAATTTTACATTTTACAATTTTACAACAAACCTGATGTTATTTTTCTTTTTTGTGAATTTTGAATTTAAATTAAATCATTTGATCTTCAAATTCATCAAATTATTCAGTCCTATTTGCACCTGATATCAGCATGTTCACAGTTACTTTGTTGTTGTATTTTACAGGGACTGGATATCATGGATGAGTCCTATTGACTAAAACAATATAATAATAAATATAATAAATAGAAAACTATTTTTGAGAGTGCTGTACCAACATCAGCAAGCTGTTCAAATTCACTTGACTGATATTCTACATGAACATGGCAAGATAAAAACTGACTACTGATGGCATCACGGTTTTCATGACAAAAAGAAAAAGCAAAAACCTTAGAGATGGTTTTTGAAGGAATGGCATAAAGGTGTGTGATTGTTCAAGTCTCCGTTTAAATCAATGTGCTCGATAATATGCCTTTTTGTCCTTCATTATGCATATTTGGATTATGCTGCTATAAATAAGATACAAACAAGACTATAGAATAGAAGACAAAAAAGGGTCATTGTCTTCCCAGGTTTGAAACATATCATTGTTCATTATCATTCATGCCTGCTCGCATATAGCCTTTCTTAAACAATACATGTCTTAGTTTTAAAAATCAATATATTTTTATGTGAATGGGCAGGATCCTTTTCACATCGTTTTGAAGCAAAGAAGGCTGCAAGATTCAGTTCTCAATAGTCTTGTGAACAAAGATTCAGTATGGGTTTTGTGACCAATTTCGCCACTTGCTTAGTCTTTTCCAAACCTTTTTTGCACCCTCACCAAGCAAAATATGTCACACTGGGTAAGGAACTAAGACTATGTAGCAGAATATGAGGTGCAATCTTTGCCTTCAACTCTTAGGGCTCATTAGACCTGGAGAGGTTGCATCCTCCAAGGCTTTGGCAAAGGGTACCCGCTTTTATAGTTTGGATGTTCATGCCACTCCAGGCTCACAGGTCCTTGAATAGGCATCACATGCTCATCCTCTCATGTTTGTGAGCACACACTACACTAACTTGAGCCGTCCAGACACTTCCCAATGTGTTGGCATTGGTATTCTTGTTTCCATAGTGTAAGGCAGAATCTTCTGATAGGGAACATATTAGGTTACTTCACTGTAACCCTGTTTCCAGAAAAAGCGGGAACAAAATGTGCGCCTCAAAGCTGCACTGAAGGTGTGTCCAAACGTCTCTTCAGACAAAGTAATACCTGAAGGTGCACCTGTTTCACATTTTTTATAGCCTCTCATGAGCATGCACTCCAATGACGTCATTGTCATAAGTTATTTAAAGCTAAGTTCTTGCCGTGTTTGCACACATGCTTCACAACATGTCAAATAACTATGTTTCTAACAAAGCAAGACTCTGTCAGGGTTCTGCCACATTCGGTCTAGTCATTTCTTGGTTTTGTGGCAGAGCTCTGACACTACCGTTATGCCTCTAGTTGTGTGCGTGCGTGCGGCTTTGAGTGCTCGAGTCGCGTGTGCGCGTGTCTGTGACGTCTTTTGTGCGAGCTATGATGTCCGGTCCCGATACTTGGGTCTGGTTCAGTTTCGGTTTTGGATCGGGATTCGGGCATTCATAACTCGTGTTCGTCCTTGTCGTGAGCTCGTGAGAACTCGTTCTTGCGAGCTCAATGTCATGTGAGTGGGCGCGGTTTCAAGCCTTGCCGCGCCTCCTCTCGTCCGTGTGTTTATGTTTGGCACGCGGTTCGCATTCAATCGGCCGCGTGCTTTGTGTTTTTTGTTACGCGCAGTTTGGTTGTCGCCAGCTGCGTGTCGTCTTTGTCTCGTCAATGTGTAACCCTCCCACCTTTTCCCTGCTTTAGTTTGATTTGTTCCCAGCTGTGTCTGTGTCTCATCCAATTGCCGTTCCTCGTGTGTGTATTTAATCCATCCGTGTCTGTTGTCTTGTGCTGGTTTCTCGTCTTTATATGGTCGTGTGGTCCTTGTCTCTTGTTAGTTTTTTCAAGTCTAGATTCTAGTCCAGTTCAAGTCAAGTTCATGTTGTAGTCCTGTTTTCCCCCTCGGGGTGGTTTTTGTTGTTGAGTTTTTTCTTGTTTTGTTTAATAAATCCCCATTCTCGTGCATCTTTGAGTCCTCGCCTCATCTACCTCCACACACCCTGACAGACTCAGCATCTCGTTCACATTTTTTCAGGGGACAGGGACAGTAAACAAGTCAAGTAAACAGAGACATATTCACTTTTATACAGTAGGGGGAAATATTGCACACAATTTGAAACATTACAGAATCTTCCGATCAAAACACAGGTGAGTAGCAGAAGCAAGTAATCAAATATTACTGACACAAATGTAAAATAACACAATCATCATACATTAATCAGTATATACAGTGGTGTGAAAAAGCATTTGGCCCCTTCCTGATTTCTTTATTATTATTTTTTTCATACTTAAATGTTTCAGATCAGCAAATAAATTTAAATATTAGTCAAAGATAACACAAGAAACTCAAAATGCTGTTTTTAAATGAAGGTTGTTATTATTAAGGGAAAACTAAATCCAAACCTATGTGATAAAATTTTTCTCTCAAGTCAGGACAAATAATAAAGAAAGTAATTCTGTCTGGAAAAGGTTATGAAGCCATTTTAAAAGCTTTGGGACTTCAGCGAATAACATTGAGAACCGTTATCCTGAAAAACATGTAGCAGTGGTGAACCTTCCCAGGAGTGGCCATCCAACCAAAATTACCCCAAGAGTGCAACAATGACTCATCAAAGAGGTCACGAAACAACACAATAACATCCAAAGAACTGCAAGCCTCACTTACCTCAGTTAAGGTCAATGTTCAAGACTATACCATAAGAAAAAGACTGGGCAAAAATGGTCTGAGTGGCAGAGATCCAAGACGAAAACCACTGCTGAGAAAAAAGAACATTAAGGCTCATCTCATTTTTGCGAGATTTTGGGGAAAATACTCTGTGGACTGACGAGACAAAACTTTAACTTTCTGGAAGGTGTGTGTCTCATTACATCTGGCATAAAAGTAACACTGCATTTCAGAAAAATGACATCATACTAGCAGTAAAATATGGTGGTGGTAGTATGATGGTCTGGGACTGTTTTGCTGCTTCAGAACCTGGAAGACTTGCTGTAATAAATGGAACCACAAATTCTGCTGTCTACTAAAAACAAATACTGAAAGAGAATGTCTAGCCATCAATTCGTGACCACAAGCTGAAGCAAACTTGGGTTCTGCAGCAGGACAATGATCCAAAACATACCAGCAAATTCACCTCTGAATGTCTGAAGAAGAAAAAAAGTTACATTTTGTGTTTACTTGTGTTATCTTTGACTAATATTTAAATTTGTTTGATGATCTGAAACATTTAAGTGTTTCAAATAAGAAAAAAAAAATTCAGGAAGGTGGCAAACTTTTCACACCACTGAAAGTTCAAAAGTGCCTAACATTATAGAGTGAAATGTCAGCCAAGGAAGGGTTAACGACTGTTAAACTTTGAGTTGATGTACTCAATCTCCTTGTCTTAGACAAAAAGTGAGTTTCTCAGCTTTTTGTTTTAGACGTTACCCATATTTAAGTGTTAATAAAAAGAATGCATGAAGTTAGCTTCAAATGTATAAAATGGAAAGAGTAGTTAAAGTTATATTTCAACTATAAAAAAATAATACCTAAATTGGAACATAGTATAGACTTAAAGTGCAAAATAATATATATAAATTATATAAACTAAAGTATGATGTTTAGTTCACTTAAAGAAAATGTACATGTATACTTGCAATATAAAACTATTACTGTACTATATAAAAATAATATTACAGAGAGTATACTTCGAAGTATTCTTTCATAAACAAAAAAATGTCCTACATGTATTTGACTGTACATGTAGTTCACTTGTAGTCTAGTTGCAGTAAAAACAACAACAACAACAACCTTTATTTATAAAGCACTTTAAAACTACCGAAGTAGACCAAAGTGCTGTACAGAAGGGAAACATTTTTTATAAAATACTCATACATAAAATAGAAATAAAAAGTCACAAAAGGTCAACTTCAAGCGATAAAAGCCAAGGAAAAAAGGTGGGTTTTTAAAAGCGATTTAAAATTAAGCATTGAGGTGGCCTGCCTAATATGCAGTAAAAATATGCAGTATAAAAACTAATAAAATTTTAATTTTATGCAGTATAAAAATTAAACCTGCCTAATATGCAGTATAAAAACGAAAAACTTAGTTGTAAACAAGTTGTTTAATCAAATTTTACTACTGTTAAACTTAGACGATACTTAAACGTATACTTTTATAAGCAAAATAGTGGGCCTATTTAATCCCAAGTAGTATTTAGACAGTACAATTACAAGTATACATCTAGTACACTGATATTAGTATATTTACTACATAAAGTATACTGAAACCATACATAGACTGTACTTAATGTTAAGATCACCAGCTGGTGTGCCCTGGATGTCCTCCAGAGGGCACTTCCCTATATTCATTGTCATTCTATTATAGACTACATTTCCCAGAAGTCACTGCCCAGACTCATCATGCCTGATTGCTGTCATCTGTGTATCATTAACCTGGTTAACTCTAACCTGGTTAAACCTTGTTTATGCAGTCTTTTTCCTGGTATGGTATGTGTTTGGATTGTTTGCCTTTGTTTTGGCCTTTTGCTTGGTTTTGTACTCTGATTTTGAACTACCCTTAATAAATTACTGCATTTGGATACTCTGCCTTTTTGTGTCTCAGAGTGTTTTGTAAAACATAAATATACTTGATGAAATGAACTGTAAGAACATTTATTTGTCTTAAGAGTAGGAGAAATTAGATGGTGTCCTTGGGTAAAATGGGGGATGAATCATTTGACACGCCTTGAAATGCACCTAAACAATACCTTAATTGATTCACTACACCAAATGATGTTTTATTAACAAAGTTCGGGAGGAGCACGTTCAAATGATTAACACAATCAACACGTCATCAGCAATTACACCTCATCCTATCAGCAGGAGAGGAAGCATGTATATATAGAGATGTTTGACTCACCTATAGCTCTTTGACATTTTTCGGCATCCCTCCACCCCAACTCCTCACACTTAATTGTGCCTATCAAAGTCAGGATACGGGGGGAGTGCTCCAGGTTCGGGCTAATACCGAGCTCGGAGCCCTCTCCTCGGACAGCTCGCCAAATATGCTTACCATTTATTGCTCCTGAATCATTCGTAAGTGTGAACTCGTGAAACAGAAAACCTCAAAGAATCCACAATGTCACCTGTCAAGCAAAGTGTATTTGGGTGTATGTAGTTTATATGCTTTCACATCTATCGTCTATCACACAGAAAGATGTGGTTTCCGAATGAGGACCTCGCCAAAAGGCTGCATTTGGCCCCAGTCAGTGATGTATTATTAATTATTGTGCTAAGTTCTAAGTGTGTGTGTGCGTTTATTTTGGTTTTTGGGTATGGGGGTAGTTTTTTGATGGGGTTTCTAGGAGTCAAGGAGATAGGAGTCCTCAGGGCTGTCTGGAAAACTTTTTCCCTAAGCAGGGGGAGTGGGGTGAGGAGAAGGAGAGAGAGAGAGCAACCTGGGAGAGACGTGGAAGTTGGGTTAGGTTTGGCCGCTGGCAGGTGCCTCTGACATGGCAGCTGTCCACCCCCAACCACTACCTCCTCATACCACATCCTTGCTGAATCTGTGATAACAGAATGTGTGTGCTGATTAGACAAATGGTTAGTTTTTTTCCATATGCACTGAAAAATAATCACAATACACATTTATTGTGTTATTACTTTTTGCCAGGTCTCTAGATATTTCATTTGTGTACAGTCATGGCCAAAATTGTTGGCAACCCTGATGTTTTTCCAAAAAATCAAGTGTTGCTCACAGAACAAAATTGCATTAACACGTTTTGCTAAATACCGCCATATCGGCAGCCGTATTGCGGAAAGCAGCGTTGTTTCATCGTGATCCGAGAGACACAATTTCCCAGGATGCCAGAGAAAGGCTTTCTACACACCCACTGGCACTCAGACAAGGCACGTGATTGGTTCGTGGCGCGAGACCGACCAATGAGAGCACGAGTGGAGTGGGAGCCTCTTCGCCTCTCTCAGAAGCAAATGTTGACGATCCAGTGTCGATATCTGACGATGAGGCGCTTGCCGAACTGATTTAAAGGCCTCATTATACCAGTGCAGTAACACCATTATCATGATCATCATCATCACATTCATCGAACCGCACAGGTCTGTCATTGTCGTCATTACTGGAGTCAAGTCAAGGGTTGAGATAGATAATACCTATCGGATGAGAGAGAGAGAGAGAGAGAGATAGTAAATGTATAACATTAAGGTTTTATAATTAAATTATTTAATTAAAATAAAGTATAAATATACATATTTTAAACATTCTGGTACCTACACACACATATAAGGAAATTCCTAGGGGGACCAATCCTACTTCGCGGATTTTCACCTATCGCGGGGGGTTGCGGTCCACATTAACCATGATAAATGAAGGATCACTGTACAGCCAATTGATTACATTCACAACCGACTTTGTTTACGAGAATACTTGCCAAGACAGGTATTTTGACATTATTTTATGTGTATGTATCCATTTAAGCCCATGTAGATGGGAAAGAGGAGTCAATTTTCTGTTTGCGCTGAAACACACCTCTCTCTGTGTGTGCGTCAAGTATGTGCGACTGTACACAGATAACTCAGTGCAAGTACTAAATTTAAACTTAGCAGTTATTCTTCAAAACACATGCATGACGAGCCATGGTGACTGGTCCGTAAAAATCAACTATGATCCGTTTAACCCTACTGAGAATCCCAGGGCAGATCTGAGCAGCTGGGCAGAACCACTGAGGGAGGAGTCAAGGGGCTGAACCCAATGATGATGAAAGTGACTTGGAGCTAAGCAAAGCCAATGCTGATGAGGGGGGGGGGGGGGGGTGTGGGTGGACTGATGTGAACCAGGAGACAAGAAAACGACATGGGACTAGCCGGAACCAGCAGAGAACATGAGACTGGAGTGAACCAGCATAGACAAACAATTTGGGACTGGGTTAAACCTACAGCAACAAAGATGACTTGGGACTGGAATTTACAAGTGTAGAAGAAGGTGACTTGGGACTAGACTGTCCCAATGGTGACTGGAGACCTTGAAACATTTCATCATCCAGCTCATCACTAAACAATTCAGAGAGTGTGGGTGGGGCACCAATCCAACTCCACTAAGAAGCCCTTGGTATTGGATCCTGTTGCCAGCTCACACACCTGGTTAGACTGCATTGTGTGCTGGGGCTCCAGGACAAAACTGGCCTCTGGCAAACATTCTGGATGTTACTTTGAGGTGGGCTTGGACTCTGAGTCTGCAGTGGGCTCAAGCATCTGGGCTTTGGGGCTGGTCGCGGATTTTCACCTATCGCGGGGGGTTGCGGTCCACGTTAACCATTGTCTTCATCAGCAAGGCAGATTGTGTATGGGGATTTGCACTAAACCACTCCACATATTTAGCAAAGCTTCCTCAAGCACCTTCCACGGGCAGATGTGCCTTCGACCGCTTGTTGAGGCTGGTGTTGTAGAAGATGCTTAATTGGTCTTTACTTGATTTGAATGAATGATTCAATGACTTCACTTGATTCATGGATGAATCAGTGTTATTGAATGAATCTATGAATTAGATGACTGAAAAGTGTAAGGGCTCATTAATCATAGCAGGAAGTAGAAAAAGACTGACAGTGAAATTATCTGGTACAATGCAATTTTAGTGAATCATTTATGTTATTATTATGTTATATTTTCCAAAATGCTTAGCGGCAAGAAAAAATACTCAATTGTAAACTTCATTCATGTTACTATACAATCAGCAGTTTGAATCCCTACTAGTGACTCAACTCTTTTAGGACTAGAGGCACTCTGGCTGTGTTGAATGGGGCCTTATGTGGAGGCAGCATCTTCATACTCAGCTTGAGATAGCCCTGCTAAGGTGAACTTTGGTGTGGATGCTTTACATAAACCCAAAAATGCACTGAATACTTATCATCTTTAAAATACTTGTCTAGTATTAAGATTATGAACAAAAGGGCAAACAAATAATATCTTAATGCAATTATGTGTTTAGTAATATTTTAGAAGGCCATCTTCACTATCATCATGTAATGTCAGGACAATAATTCAATTTATTTTCTAATTAAATGAAAATAATTAGAAATGTTCAATGCATACTATTTATAATGACAGTCTGGAACCTGATTTCTTACTAAACAAAACAAAAAAGACATATCAAGCAAGATAACTGGGACTCCACTAAATCACTTTCTTGACAAACTTTTTTTCTAAAAAGCCAGTAAACACCTTTCATTGAGTGCATATGAGTCATTCCACTTTGATTTCACCTGAATGCTACACTTTGCCAACTTTTTGCATGACTTAATGAATTACCAAAAGTGTGCAGGGTAACTTTGAACAACTTTGAAAAGTAGCAACCAATAGTAAGAATTGCAACTCATTTGAATCTTTGTATTAGAAGTTCTTATATAATTCCTTTCTTTACAGGTCTGCTTTCTGAGAATGAGACTCTGCTCATAGGCTGTACCTTGGGTTATGTCTATCTTTTTATAGTTTTTTTTTTTCATTCCCAAAAAAGAACATTATGCTGATAGATATTTTATTTCACAGCCGTGTGACTGCAAGCAATCCTTATGCTAATCTGTGAAATGTTAACATTTGAATTATTTTAAAATGTTAAGATCTTTTCCCCCTAAACTCCAAGGGAAAATGGGTCTGAGTTCACCCCTTTCTCCTTCTATCTCCCTCTCCTTTTTCTCTGTTGTGTTAGATAGAGAGTAACCTTTCAGGGGGTGTCGTGCCCCAGGGTATCTATTCAATACCACTGTGCCCAGGCGGGCGGGCTTCTCTCTTTTCGTCTCTCTTTCTTACCTCAGGAAAAAGAACAAAAAAAAAGTGGGGAGGAATGTTTATTAACACCTCCGCTGGCTCACTTGGCCCCGCTGGGGTGACCTGATTATCGCCTGTCTGTAATTATGCTGAAACCAGAGGTGTGCTGCTCTTCATGTGGGGGTCCTGATTAGGGAGGCGAGGCGTTCTCGGCGTCTACCCAAGAGCCTTGATGAGTATTAACACAGGAGTCCCGTTGTTTGTGCAGCTTTGTTGTTAGGTATATATGCTCGTCAGGCAGATGATACCTAAGGCGGGAACTTTGAGCGTCGGAGGGTGCAGGTGAAGTGAAAGGTATTTTTTTTATCATTTATTTTGTTTTGTACATTCCTTCACCATGAGCTCTTTTGTCTGCCACTGTTGTGCGAAAACAATCAAATCAAATAGCAGATGGAACTTTGCCAAATTCCAATGCTGCAGCAAACAAAGTGCAAAACTTTGTGGCCTGGTTTCGCAGACAGGATTAGGCCTTAGTTTAATTGGGACTTTTATGTAGCTTTTAAAAATATGCATTAGGACTAAAAAACATTTCTCTGTGCATCTTGAGACAAAACAATGGCACTGAGATATTTTAAGATATGCCAATGGAAGTTGCTTTCAGTTAAAACAGATCAATCATGTGTTTCAGTCTGGGACCAGACGCAAACCTCGTCTGTGAAACTGGGAGTGTGTGTGTCCGAGTCTGGTTTAATGTGTGTGACAGCGACTGAACAGAAAATTATTGTGTTTATCTGTGTGATTGCATGTTTGTTTATATGGACGGTTGATATTGTAGTTATAAGAGATTGAAAGTGTCAGGATCAAAAGGATCATCATATAGGCCTCTACCTGTCATGGAATTACTGATGAATTATTGAAATATGCATTCCCCAAACTGTTATAAAACTGCTTGTCTTGAGAATGTATGAGTGTAATTCTATATATCAACCAAATGAATGTGTGTGATCTCTCTCCTTCTCTTATGTGAGTCTAGTATCATTATCTAACTAGAGTGCACTTGCCAGACATGTGCTGACATCTGCTGGCTGTTGGGCCAAATGACTTAGTTTACAATGAATAAATAAAAATATCTGGATGACATTACTGTTTCTTCTATTACAAAGCCATTAATAATGTCCAAAGTAAATGTCAAGAAATGGGTAACCTTTTTTTAAAACAAGACTAAACGCTTATAATCGCTCATATATATAAATAAATGAATCAGGGTTTAGTAAGTCAAGATAATTCTGATGGCTAGGGATTTTGTAAACAAAACAAAGAAATTCAATGAAAGGTGATCATTTGACCAACAATGTTGCTAGTATCCACCCATACCACTCCAGGAACTACATACTGGCCACCGGTCAACTCTTCTTTTTTTTTTTAATAGCATAATTCATGTTGTTTCACATCAGCCTCATAAAATTGTGCCTTAATGTCTAAAAAACCCAGTCAAAAAAACAACATCCCAGTGAGCAACACAAAAGTGACTGTGGCACATAAAAAAACAAAACACATTAAGTCAGATTCTGCTATAAAGCAGCTCTATTTATTACATAATACATGCAATACAAGTCATACAAGTGTGTTCTTTGAATGCATTTCAAAAGGTATGCACTTCATCATGTTTGGGGAAATTATTTATTTTAAGAATAATGATTATACTGTCAGGATTTTGGCAGTTTTTTAAGCTCATCCTAAATTGACTAGAGTAAATCTGAATTCATACAGGCTATAGTTGGCAGTCCTACGATTCATATTCGTTTGAAATCCATCTTGAAAGATGCAGTGTTGTCTGGCTTTAGGCTGTTGTTTGCAGTTGTTGCTCAGTAATAGGTGGGATTGGGATATGAGGACCGAGACCTGAAACTGATACCAATTCTGCCGAGACCATCAGTAAAAAACAATAATTGATGCCAAACTATATGTAGCAAAGAACTGATAGGATTCAGATTTTATTCTGGTCTTTAAGAAATTAAACTTTGCACATTTGGAACTCTTTTCAGCATATTGAACTGAGCTGTTCAATTCTCTCTTGTCTAAAGTTAATGAAGAATTGACCAAGCTAAACATTCCAGACTTTCAAACAAATGGGTTATCTAAAGAAAACGTCTCAGGTTACTATTGTAACCATAGTTCCCTGAGAGTAGGGAACGAGATGCTGCGTCCCTTTGCCATGCTTCGAGCCTTCCTGCTGCTGTCTCCCTTCAGATATGGAGTGGATGACTTACTGTTTGTGTGCTCCTTTATACCTGCAGCCGCACCCGTGGTGACGTCATAGGCAGCTGCCAGCCATTGTCAAGTTCATTGACGTGATTAGATGATTTGCTTCAGACACCTGTCACACCGAAGGTGTTCCCCAAAGCGACCCCTAGGGGACGCAGCATCTCGTTCCCTACTCTCAGGGAACTATGGTTACAATAGTAACCTGAGACGTTCCCTTTCGAAGGGAACTCTATGCTGCGTCCCCTAGGGGTCGCTTTGGGGAACGAAATACCAACGCTGCCATGCTGAAGGGCGTGACTGCACTTAATGGGTAAAACCATCAGTCAGAGACCCCCAGGGGAACTGTCCCGTGACCTGCAGTGACCCGGGTCGGGCTACTAGAGAACGGAGGCCTCAAGGAACCAGAGCCGAGGCACAAGCACGCTCGATCTAGAGTCCGAGGGAGTGCAGGAGCCACTCCACTCAGGACTGAACCCGCAAAGCGAAGACCTAGAGCCGCAACTGCTAGGTCTACACGTTTAGGCGCTACTGAGCTCTAAGAGCGGCTGGGCACACGGCCAGCACTTTGCAGCTGTTCCTCTAGAGCGTAGAGGGGAACAGCACTCAACACTTGTGGACAGCAAGGGGGTTCAGCGGAACCACTTTCTTACAAGCGGAGCTCACCGGAGCGGAGGCCATAGTCGTCGGCCTGACAACGCTCGACAGCCAAGTCCAGTTCGGGAGTCAAGGGTGACTCCACTGCCCTCGCGCCGACCCAAGTCGTTTGGGTTCAGGCAAGAACTGAGGTGCAGCATCGCTTCGCTCAGAGAAGTAGGGCCAACCTCCCGAAGGGTACACTCTCAAGATGAGAGGGCCAAAAAACTCCTTTACTTCAGAGCGTAGCGGGGTCTCACGGGGTGGAGGCCCGATCTCCTCAGAGAGGCCTGACGACACCCCTACGCATCAACCGACCAGAGGAGGCAGGAATACTTTACCTCGCCTACCACTCGCTAAAGGTCGCCGATCGGAGCTTCGTGAAGCGGAGGCCTCGGCAGAGAATACTCTCGTAACGAGAGGAAGCCTACGACGCCACGGAGAGGAGGATAGCCGTAGAGAGCTCAGAGAGCGAAGAAGTGCCCTCTCAGACCCCAGGCAGTGAGAAGGAGGCTTAAGAGAAGCCGACGACTCGCAGAAAGTGCCTGAGGGAGCATAGGGGAGCGGGAGCTCACCTGCAAGGGGACAACTCTCAGAGAGAGAGGAGCAAGCCGCTCACACCTACCCCTTTTCTACAACTAGGCTCCTCAGGAGCTCAGACGTAAACACGACTTGAACACTCAGGAGCGACTAGAGGGGGCTCTGCTAGAGCCACTGCCCCTAAACCAACTGAGTGGAGCTCCGGCGAGCAGGGAAGGCACACCGACCGGATTCTCAGGGCCCTCACACACTGCTCTATTGCTAGGGTCTAGTAAGCCAAGCACAGGAAACAGCAAGCAACAGTGCAGACCCTCCAAACCTGGAGGGCTACCCAAGTTCACTCGTGAACCGGGACGGTGCACAGGACAATTATAGGGCTGTTATCACAGTGTACTCCAGGCCACTAGCGAGGAGACTCGGAGGGAGTCATACCCCAGCCACAGCTTGGGGGAGCAAGGATACCGTGAGTTACCAAACACACAGGAAGACCTTGCTCATCTCGCAAAGACCTAGCAGAATGAGCTCAGGAGCGAGGGTGTTAGTCAACATGCTCCTTACGCCACCGGCGGGGCGAGGGGGCTCGGCTTGAGCCGCCGACTCTAGCACACCCATGTAGCCCAGGCGGAGCTCAGGGGAACGGAGGCCTCGGCGAAAGGCAGCGGACTCTACTATTAAGAGGAAGCCTGACAACGTTCCCTGCGCTTATGAAGCCCTAGGGTGAAGGCCAAGCGCAGCAGCCTTACCACACCAAGAGCGGAGACCTACAACTCCCCTCAGAGAGGAGGCCTGACGACGCTTATAGCGGGCTCCATGGAGCGGAGGCCTCAGTAAAGAAAACTCTCGTGATGAGAAGAGGCCTACTACGCCCTCTACAGGTTGAGCTCAGGAGTGGCGGTCTCAGCCCAAACACTCCTCTCTACACCACAGGCTTAGGCGAGGGGGCCCCATTGGGGCCACCGACTCAGCTTAGATAGCCCGGGCGGAGCTCAGGGGAATGGAGGCCTCGCTGAAAGGCAGCCGACTCTACTATTAAGAGGAAGCCTGACAACATTCCCTGCGCTTACGAAGCTCTAGGGTGAAGGCCAAGCGCAGCAGCCTTACCACACCAACAGCGGAGACCTACAACTCCCCTCCGAGAGGAGGCCTGACGACGCTCGTAGCGGAGCTCTGTGGAGCGGAGGCCTCAGTAAAGAAAACTCTCGTGATGAGAGGAGGCCTACTACGCCCTCTACAGGTCGAGCTCAGGAGTGAAGGCAGCGGCCCCAACACTCCTCTTTACACCACAGGCTTAGGCGAGGGGGCCCCATTGGGGCCACCGACTCTAGCTCACATAGCCCGGGCGGAGCTCGGGGGAACGGAGGCCTCGCCGAAAGTGGGCAGACTCTACTAAAAGAGGAGGCCTGACAACGTTCCGTGCGCTTGTGAAGCTCTGGGTGGAGCTAACGCTTTCCTGAGTACCAAGAGCGGAGACCTACTACTCCCCTCAGAGAGGAGGCCTGACAACGCCCTGGGTTTTTTTTTTTTTTTTTTTTTTAACTCCTGAATACCAAAAGCGGAGGCCTACGACTCCCCTCAGAGAGGAGGCCTGACGACGCTCTGCCTCCAGGAACGAGAGGGACGGAGGAACGGAGGCCTGCTACGCTCACCGCTGGAATAACTGCGACTAGGGGAACAGATCCTGAGATCTGGAGGAGCCAGCCCCTGCGTGGCCTGAGACCTGGGCCCTGGGCACCCTGGTATGAAAGACTTGAAAGCCACTGAGCGCGCCCTCGCCTCCCTGAACCTCGAAACCACTGCCTCGACAGAGGTCCCAGAGCTCATGAGGCGGGACTGGCGCATCGAGAAGGAACTCTCTCTCTTCCTTCCCGACGTCAGCCAGGTTCACTCAGAGGTGCCTCTCCACAACCACCATGGTCGCCACAGAGCGACCAAAGCAAAAGCTGTTTGCTAGTGGCGCGGAGAGCCAGGTCTGTAGTGCGGCGCAGCTCAGCCACTGCCTCAGCTGATAGCCCCTGGCCTTGGTCCCGGTCTTTACACAGATCTGTCTGATAAGCCTGTAACACCGCCATGGTGTGCAGGACTGCACCGGCTTGATCTGCCACCGCATATGCCCTGCCATTGAGGAGCGATGTCTCACGCAGCGGCCTCAACGGCAGGGAGGGCGCCTTTAACGTGGAGGCCACGCCCACCGAGAGAAAGCTCGCAAGCGTCTCTTCGGCTGGGGGCATCCTCATAACTCTTCCCATTCTCCACATCAGCATAATTAGGCTGAGAGAAAAAACTCACGCAAAGAAAGGTTTCCCCATGATCTCCGCACCTCAGCGTGAAGATCAGGCAGAAGAGGAAAGGCCGCCCGAGGCTGATGCTTGAGACTCGCGAGGAAGCATTCATCCAAGCGACCGAACGGGCGGTCAGCTGATTCACGCTTCCCCGGCATATCGAGCCGCTCACTGGCGCGAGTCACAGCCGTCAGCAGCTCGTCATACGCGGGACAGGCGGGGAGGAATGCTCAGAAAGATTTTCACTGAACGCAATCTCCCGCTCGCCTTGATCCGCGGGGAGCGCGCTCTCCCGCGAGGAAGAAGGCGAAGGCGCGCTCCCCCCGAGAAGCTCGCTCGCGTCAGCCTCCGGCGGCTGGGAAACTCTAACCTTCTCCAGCCTTTCGGCAAGCTCCATCTGTGAGCCCCAAGAACGCAGTCTCCCACTCGCCTCAGCTGCAGCAGGACCGGATCCCCCAGGTGCAGATGAATGTCCCGATTCCCTCGAGAAAAGGGACAAACGCGAGCGTAACACTCTCAAAGGGAAGCGCATGCAATGCACGCAAACAGCTCCCTGGAGAACTGAGCGAGCATGATCCTTGCCAAGAAATAAAACACACATATCGCGTGTGTCATCAGGTGTCAAAAAACGCTGACACGGATGAATACAACGAACGTGGTTTCCTTGCTGACACACGTGACAGACAATCGCTTAGACAAGCTGTCTCCCTGAAGATATGAAGAGGATGACTTACTGTTTGTGTGCTCCTTTATACCTGCAGCCGCACCCGTGGTGACGTCATAGGCAGCTGCCAGCCATTGTCAAGTTCATTGACGTGATTAGATGATTTGCTTCAGACACCTGTCACACCGAAGGTGTTCCCCAAAGCGACCCCTAGGGGACGCAGCATAGAGTTCCCTTCGAAAGGGAACTTACTTAAGATGTATAATGAGAAATATTTTAAGTCATATCAGACTTTTTCAAAATACATTTCAATTATGTGGAGCCTGTGCAGGAGAACCTAGGCTGTGCCACTGTCGCCTCTGGCTTGATTAGTTGAGGACACTTAACACTTAATATGCATCAATATTATAGATTGGCTCTTCTAGAGCTGCTGTACATTATTGTCCTGTTATCTTTGTAAAGCTGCTTTGAAACAATCTCTGTTGTAAAAAGCGCTGTATAAATAAAGGTGACTGGACGGAAAGGCATTTCTGACCAATGGATCTGCTAAAGAGCAATATGATAATGCCAAAATCCTCATGTACCTCATATAAGGAATGGGAGATTTGTGAAAGAATTTGTCTTGTAAATTGTCCTTTTAAATCTTCATCAATTTTTTCATCAATCTAATTTTAAATCAAGAGGCATTTGAAGTAGTTAATAACAAACAAACAAATTGCTGTGTGCCTGACACTTTCAGAAATCTGTCCTCATAATACCATCTACTGATCATATGCTTTGCAGAGAGGAAGATTTTAAGTGTTTTGGGCAGCAACAAGTTTTGAGTGATCAAGGACATGATAGGAAATTTGGAATTGAACTGGAGAATGGAGAGACAGCGATGTCCACGGCAGGAGATAACTTGGGCTCACATGGCATCAGAGAGTTCACTGAGAAATGAATAGACATTTCGGTTCTTAAAGATATAAACAGATCCATGTTTGAAAGCAAAGGTACAGAGTTAGGTCCCATAAGAACAAAACAGTGTGGCAATGTCTGAAGGACAGCGTTTGTGATGTTGTTCAACAGCCACGTGTGCAATCCTGGGCTTCCTCCATGCTTGCCACACCATCTTTTTGAGGTAGTTGTCAACCAATCTGGCATTTTATACATAAAACAGCTTGTCACTGTAGGTAAACACTTCAACTCTGTTCAGTTGAGTAGAAACATATCTACTGTGGAACTGATATGAATAATAAATAAAATAAAACCTGACAGTGGAAAGTTGACAGGACATGCAGCTCAGAGCTGATGTCTGCATCGATTACTAAATAGGAGAGAATCCACAACAGACCACGAACAGCACAGTCAAGCTCACTTGTGCATCTTTTGTGCTGCTGTAGGTTGTAATATGTCTATTTTGTGTGTGTACATATAAGATGAATCACATATAGGATGCGTTTTGTTGAGTTAAAGCGCTTCATTGTGACGGTGATCATGTGTAGCTTTAGTTTGCACAGATCAAACAGCGATGCACTGCATTAATAACTACTGGGACTACTTATACAGTCATTATATGTAGTTATACAGCATTATAATGCGAACACTATTGTAATAAAATGTGAATTCTCTGGATTTAGTTTTAGTGAATTTGCTGTGTTTAGTGTGTTGTTACAGGAAGAACACGCACAACAGGAGTTCTGACTGTAACTTAGTTCAAGTTCACCTGTGCTTGAATTTTTGCATTATAAGTTGTAATAGGCTCTCATGTTTATTTTTTATAAAAGTCTTATTTATCTTATACAAGATATATTGTGTTAATTAACTTTCTGTCAATGTGATTCAGTTTATGTGAGTTAATAATTGGTCTCCTTTTATTTTCATCAACACTATGGTTTGATTAACATAATCTCCTCATTTTCCGTACGAAGGGGATTTCATTTTATTCATCCCATGGCACATGCATGTTGTTTCATTATATGTAGTCTCAGTAATGTAATAGTTAGAGTACTGTTGTGTTCACTTCCTGGTTCCACATGTTTTCCTGTCATCATCATCGTCACCCTGTCAGCTTTCTGATCATCTCCTGTGTATATAATCTTTGTGTTTTTCCAACCTTTGTCCTTTCCTGTCTGTGTGAAGTTTGTGATGGTAATCTCTTAATTCCTCCAAGTTATTAATAATAATTCATTATGCTTTTGACTTCGTGCCTTCATCAGTTTTTTTGTTAGACAATAATTTGTTTGGTATCATTTTGCAAATAAGGTTTCATTTGTTAATGCATTAGCTAACAGAGAGCAATAGCCTTTGTTCATGTTAGTTAATAAAATATTTCTGTTCATGTTCGTTCACAGTGCATTAACTAATGTAAACAGATACAAGTTTCATTTGAGTAATATATTACAAAATGTTGAAATTAAGATTAATAAATGCAGTAGAAGTGCAGTTCATTCCTTGTTGGTTCATGTTTTCCTTATTGTACAGTTTTACCATTAGTTTTATTACAAAGAAAGTTGCCCATAGGAGTGTAAAACATTTAGAAATTGAGGAATCTTATATTGGTTCAAAACTAGTCTACTGTTCTCTATATGTTTGTTTTATGTTGAAATGTTTGGCTTTTGTATTTATTAATCAGGCTCTCAAAATATGTCAAAATTTGGATTCAGATTTATCAGTCAATATATCAGTTATCGGCTTTCAAATATAAAGAGTTATCAGACAAAATGTTTATAAAGACTTCATAGACATCCTTTCACCAATAGAAAGCAGGAAACCAATTTAATTCTTCAAAAGCAGAGATTAATGTGTTGCTTTGTTTTCCTGTTATCTCTGTAAAGCTGCTTTGAAACAATCTCTATTGTAAAAAGTACTATATAAATGAAGATGACTTAACTTGACATGTAATATACAGTAGTAAAAAAACTGCTTATGCGGGTTTTAATATGTATTTAGTAGAAATTATTTAATTGTTATTATACACTGTCATGTTTCTACAGTACATCATTTCATTTAGGTAATGAAAATGTTCTAGTTACTCAGCCAAGCAATCATCCCAACTCTTCAACATGCTGTGCAGAGCCATGGATCCAGTCCAGTTACAAATCAAAGTCCTACATCCACTCCAGTCCCAGTTCAAAGTGCAAGATGGGTGTCAGATTTTCAAACTCAGGGTTTGAAGGGTAAGATGACGCCAAATATAAGAACACGTCTTGCACAAGGAAAGGTTTCCTGAAGCCACAGATAGGAGATATAAGGTGATTGTGGATTCCATCAGAGCAGCAATGTTCAGAAATTACCCAGAAGCAGTCACCCAGAAGTATCTAAACAGTTTTAGTAACAAAACAGATGAGGGAGTTAATTGAATGTGGTTACTACTCTTTGTTGTGTCAGTTGAAGACAAGTGAGCAACATCTTAACCGGACCAATAGAAAGGCTTGACTTAGAAAACCTCAACGAACTAGAGATGAAGTGGATGATAGTCATCACTCAAAATCTAAATCCTGGAGAGGTATGGTTGTGTAAACTGTAACCCTACTAAAATTCCTGAATGCGGAAGCTTTTGAGTCTTAAGAGATAAAGAGAAAGGAGATTCCAAGTCCATTTTCCAAAGAAGGATCTCATGCTGCCAAGTCCAGCAAAGTACAAGAGTGAATGCAAACGGCATTCAGTGCACAATGTCACAAAATTAATGCCAGCCCTGCACCCAGTATATCAGATCTTCAGGTGAGGTGGCCTTTTTCTTCATGAAGAGATTATTAATAAAGGAATCCCTTTGTACTAAAGGGGAAAATATTCTTTGCTTCTTCAAAAATCTGAATTCCAGGTAGAGAAAAGAAGTTAGAGTAGTCCTCAAAGACAATGACAGAGAAGTTGAGCCAGGCCTTGCAGCGGTTCTGTTGATGCAAAGAAAAGGAGGAATCATTGTTCCTTTCAGGCGATGTGAGTGTTTTTTATTTGTATAATTGATAATTGATGTGTAACTGACATTTGGAAAAACTGTGTGTGTGTGTGTGCGTGGGTCACAACAACTCCAACAGATACAGAGACCAGGCTTTCACTTCCTTCTACTCAAAGGCTGATCATGCTTGGTGAGATCCTTTAATACAGGGGTGTCAAACTCAATTGCACAGGGGGCCAAAATCCCAAAAAACTTTAGGTCACGGGCCGAACAGGATAAACATTTATTGAAAACACTAAAACTAAACTTTTAAAACTTACCTTTTTTAAAATTAGATGTGAATAAAAACAGACAGAAACATTATTCTGGAATAAATCAACTTATACCTTAAATAACTTAAAAATATAAAAATATTTTAAAAAATACTTTATTTTTTTTTAAATATATCCTGTCTAAATTATACAAGTTAGAAATAAAGTAAACAAGTAAAGTAAAAGTAAGTAAAAGTTAAAAGAACAAACATTCCAATTTCTTTACTCTTATGTCATTTTATATAAAACTTAAAAAGATTTATATATAAAAGATTTTGCTCTCCATAAAAATATATCCTGTCAAAATTACACAAATTCAAAATATGAACATGCTGCATAACAAAACCTGGAAATCTAAATACAATTTTTGCTTTTCAGCAATAACAAATCAAATCATTCAGTTGAATTTGCTCTTATGTCATTTGTCTTATAGTGCCGTCTTATTAAATTATTTAATTACTGCCACATTAGCTCCGCAAATGAGACACACGGGTATACCGGCAGTATGTCAGTAAACATATACCGTATTATCCCGCATATAACCCATAGCAGATTTTACAAACTATGTCACAATTTTGTTTACACGTAATAATATTTCAATATATTTGTTACGTCCCTAAGGATGTAATGTTTTTTGTTTTTTTTTGCGCTGTATTTTCTTTCTGGCGCTTGTACTTTCACTCTGACAGCTGGCGCTGATCGGCTGTCTGACCTGTCAATCATGCAAGAAGACGGTCTGCCATGAGGGCGGGCTCTTCTCATCCGATGATCAACACCTGAATTTCGCGCACAAGCACTGTATACCGAGCCTGAACAGTTATGGATAATTGACAATAAAAATCGCGCGGTACTAGCGCGAGCGCGAAGCATCATTAGCCACTTCCTGTTTAATACAGGAAGTGTTCGGCGAGTCAGCTGGAGCGCGGGACATCTCGCGGGCCATTAATAAAATGCTCTCGCGGGCCGGACATAATTACACGCCTGGCCGAATGTGGCCCGCGGGCCTTGAGTTTGACACCTATGCTTTAATACATGAATTTGCAATGGTTTAGAGCTGCACGATTAACTGTTAAAAGTTCGCAGTCTCTTTTCAAACACAATCAATATCAATTACTCGACTGTGTCCATTAAACCTTTGACTAAAATCATAACATTCAAATCTAGATTGCTGCTGAAGCAAAAAAAAGCAATTATCATGTTTAGATATGAAACAACTCCACAAACACTCTCTTCAACCACACAGTATTGTTATTTCTGTATTACACGCACAGTATTTAAATGATCACAGAAGTACTGGGATAAACTTTTACAGCTAAGGAAATCAGATTGAAACTTAGCACTTCAAAAAACGCATTTATAGATTACATTGTCACTTGTCAAGCAAAAATGGATGCTGGCAATTGGCAGAAAAGTCGTCTTTCCTGAGACTGGCCTACCAGATACATCCTTTTCATTTGCTGCTCTCTTTGGTGTCTAGTGTGTGCTTAATACTGAGCACACACTAGACTTTCACACACAAGTGGAAGAAGCTACTAATTTTGTAATTTATTCAAAGTTAAGTACATCTTGCAGAATGTTATAATATTAGGTAAACATTAAAGGGATTACATTATTATTTTATCATAAAATATTTATGATCTCACTCTTGCATCTTTAATAACTTTTAAGGCTTATTTTGCACTCTTTATATAAACTTTTTGATTATATAAAGTTATATACTTATATACTTTGGTTATATCAAAGATCTGTAAAGACCAGTTCCTCTCACTAAGTAAATGCACTTTTTTGTTAGCCTCATTAATGCCACATAAAAACTCAAAAGTAACAACAAACACTATGCACTCACAAACACACAAATGTATCTCACTTTGGAATGGAGCACAGTTAACATGATAGTGTGCTGATGTGGAAGCTGTCATGCGGACCCAGGTGGGGGACCGAACTGAGAGTACCTGAAAGAGCTGATTTGAGTTCTGTTGCACTCAAACCGTACTTGGGTGCACACTTGTTCAGGATGTAAAGTAACCTTACGTTTTATTCGATTACGTTAAATTTAGATTAGGCAAGTTTATTTATATTTCACATTTCATACACAATGGTAACTCAATGTGCTTTACATAGGAGGAAAAGGAGGAGTATTATTTGAAAATAATCAAAATAAATAAAATCATCAACAAAGATGTGGCACATCATAAAACAGTGGCACAGTGCTTCCACAGCTGTGCAAGTGAATTCAGTGAATGTACAGCTAAACAGATCAGATCTCTTCTGGAATCTGATTCCAGCTGTAGTTGTCAGTTGTGGAGGAAGAAGGGAAGAGTGAGGACTCGATGCAGGGACTAGGGCTTTTTATTAACAAAATAAAACAAAACTTCAAACTAAAACAACGCAGAGGGGGAAAACCATAACTAGACTGACTGGACTGGACTGCAATACAACAGAAATAACATACCAAATAACGACAACGACACAACACAGAACAGCAAACGAGGAGATTATAAAGGGAGCACATGGGGAAGGAAACGAGGGGAAAACAGCTGTGGCAAATCAAACTAATGACTAATGAAACAAGACGGGCTGGGTAACAGACAAGACATGAACACGCAGCATGGAGGCGCATTGCTGCATGTTCACATTAAACAAAGACGACGCACAGCTGGTGACAACCAAACTGTGCGTGACAAGGAAACACAACATGAAAGCACGCGGCCGATGAAAACCCGAACCGCGTGCCAAACATAACACACAGACGAGAGAGAGGGCGGCTCGCGCAAAGCTTGAAACCGCTAACACTCAAAAGACATAGAGCGCGCCAATGTGATGTGTTCATGTGTTTTGGTTCTGTATGAGCTGCAGATCTAAAGGTGTTTTTGGGAAGGCCAGGGAGGAGACCATTACAATCATCCACCTTGCTAGTGATGAAAGTATGAGTTGATAGACCTGGTATCGGTATACCTTGCACCTGAAGCCAAACCTGAGGAACTTCCTCTGTTGATGAAGGTTGGAGATATGGAAGTAAGTGTCTTTGGACAGTCTTCGGATCGGATCTGAGGTTAACATTTTGAACTTCAGCTGCATAACTGTATGGTTTAGCTGGCGAAGTCCAGAATGGGACGCAACCCTCCATTCTTCTTTGGAGCAATGCTTTAAAAGCCGTTTTCCCTTTCTGGGAGAGGTAGATGGACCCTTTCCCCAGCAGAGATTTAATTTTTTGCTCCATAACCAGAGACTGGTCGGGGCCCACCATTGTGGGCAGGACCCTGTTGACCCTGGGCATGCTAGTCTTGAACTGAATTGTGTAACCCATTTCAGTGGTGAACAGGACCCATTCAGAAATATTTGGAAAACTAACACACACTGGGAGGTGGGGTTCGCAGGCAGATGAAACTGGCCTGGCTACTGAGGGCACCGTGTACTGAGGTGAACAGCACTTCTCGTCAGTGGGGACTACCCTCAGAGGCTTAGAGCAGGTGGCATCCTGACCTCTTGCCTGCAGCATTCTTTGAGATAAGGAGAGTCCTCAGATCCGTAACTACCTCTAGAGGGCTGGGGCTGGGAATGTCACTCCAACTCCCTTTCTCTCTGAGGGGGCATGCAGGTGGCGATGCTCTCCTTTTGGGTGGCATAATGCGAGGAGCCGAGAGGGGCGGGGAAGGAGTTTCTGGAATGCCGCCTCTTGTTTTGAGGTGAAATCATTTTGATAATAAATGATTGATCACACTCTTTAATAATTTTTAATAGAGCTTAAATTCAGCCATAAATGTCTCTCCGTGGCCACTGGGGCTGCCATAGAGTGCCCGATAGAGAAATATCTGTGACCTGGCGCAACTCAGCGACCGCATCCGGTCCAATTCCCCCACTGAGACTCTAAGCAGGTCCACCTGGTAGGCCTGCAGCAGAGCCATGGTCAGGGTTGGGGAGTAACGAAATTGATAAATTGATGGTAATAAATTTACAGTTACATTCAAAAAGTATTTTAGATTACCAAAGTGATTACTTTGAATTTTTATGTCATTTATTCATTAATATTAACGTAAGCTGTCTGATGATTCTCCGACTGTCTCTTTAAAAAAAAACGCGTGCAGCCTGTTCAGTTAGCAAGCAAGCTGGAGTGTAGGCCTGCAATCGCATAAAAAAATGGATGGGAAAACAGCACGTAATGCATTTCTTTCCTGGAAATTCAAAGACAATTTTACTTATAAACAAGAAAAAGGACGTAACATCACACTGCAATGCAAGCTATGTCTTCCTGCAACAAAACTTCTATCGGCTTCAAAGGATTCAACATCTAATCTGAAAAAGCATCTTGAAGTAAGTTGTTCTTGGTCTTTGAAAATTATTTTCTTTATTTATTCCTTATTTTCCCATTTACTCATACGTTGAGCCTTGTATGGTTATCATCATTAGCCTACGTTTAATATTTATAATAATTTGGTCTTATACAACATAGAATTGACATCCAATTAATCATGCGTTAAATAATGTTTTATAAAGCAGTGGTCCCCAATCACCGGTCCGTGGAAGAAGTGGTACCGGGCCGCGGACCGGTCCGTGGATCAAATAGTAGGCTACAGGGCCGCGGATCGAATTTGCAGACCGGTCCGTGAGCGGCTGCAATCAGCTCTGGTGCTCTAGCTTCGGCGATGAGGAGGTGTGCTTCAACAATCGCGTGCACCCATCCCCCCCCCCGTCAACAATCTCGCGCGGTAAGATTATCAAACGTTTACCGGTCCGCGGCACAAAAAAGGTTGGGGACCACTGTTATAAAGCCAATAGCTTTGTGTACTTAACAGACAAACTTTAAATCTTAATAATTCATTACAAATGTCGCCTTTGTGCGAGTTCATTCACGAGTTCATTCACGAGTTCATTCACGAGTTCAACAAATAGTTTTTTCATCTTTTTAATGAATCAATTGTTTTGTTTACAAAAATATTGTCAATGAATTATTCACGAATTTGATAGATCTGGGGTGTGTTTCCCAAAAGCATCGCTAGATAACTATAGTCATAAATTCCATTGAACTTCACTGCGTCCATATTTGATTTGCGAAACGAATCCTGACTAAGTTTGATTGTCGACTCTCTTGATTCTGTTGTGGCGGTAGTCTTTCCACAGAGAGGACAATAAGTGAAAGAGTCACTCAAAGTTTTCTCCATTCATTACCTAAATTGGTTGTGTTACTTGGAGAATTGTACCAGCTGTTTTTTTCTTGCTTTCATTTATTGTTAAGAGCACACTTACTGACTGATGCTTGCTGCAATAAAACATATTTATACTAGGGATAGTTAAAATGACACAAAATGACTTGTCATATATTTTTTCCAAATGTGCCTCTGCTATAAAGATGATAACAGGACATCAAGTTAATATGGTCTTTTGTGTTAAGTATTTCAAAGTATTCCAAAGTGTTTAGATTACGTTACTAAACTTGAGTAATGTAACGAAATACATTACAAATTACTTTTTAAAGCATGTATTTTGTAATCTGTAGTGAAATACATTTTAAAAGTAACCTACCCAACCCTGGCCATGGTGTAAAGGCACGCTGCAGCCTGACTCGAGGTGCAATAAGCTCTGCCCACCAAGGATATATATAATTCTTACTGATTTGGTGGCCAGTGTCTGGGCCTTGAAGGACGATGAGGACTGAGGAGAGAGGTAGCTCACATGCACCTCCTCCACTTTTGGCATTGCCCCATATCCACACTCTTTCACTTCCACTCAATCTCTTGAGTCACAACCTCACTTAGCTCCTCATAAGCTGGAAAAAGAAGTCCTCCTCTCCAGTCTGGATGCTTACAAAATCCAGCTACTCAGAACCATTGTGCCTCGTTACCAGCAGGACCAGAACACTAAGGACCACAACCCTGAGCAACTTCATCAAGCATCCAGGCAGAAGCGGAGCAAACACCAGTGGTAACTGCTCGCAGTGAACACAGCCAGTGTTCTGTGCATGCTCCTTTCGCAAACAAACAACACAACAACTGTGTGTACCTGCCCATAATGTAGCAAGGGCTGGGAGTGACACAGTCTGAATTGTTTGCTCGACGTTTTCTCATGTGTGCTCATCCATTTAGGAGATTCTGGATTTCATCTGACAAAACTATCAAGTACTAAGAGTACAAATTAAATTTTTTAATTTGTAAGTTAAGATTCTGTCAGGGTTCTGTCACTTCAGTTTGGGTTTCTAGTGTGTTGGTTGACAGAGCTCTGACACTGCCCCTTTGTGTCTTGGGATTGTAAACCCCACCCACCTTGTTCCCTCATTTCCCTTCATTTATCCCACCTTTCCTCAGTTGCTCCTTATTTAATCCTGGTGTGTTTGCTGTCCTGTGTTGCGTCGTTGTCAACCTTGTCTGCATTCCTGATCTATGTTTCCATGCCTTGTCATCCGGGTTGTTTGTGTTCATGTTGAGTGGTGTGCTTTATTGTTAGCTAAACATTTTCCCCATCGTGGGCAGTTTCTTTTGTATCTTTGTTTTGTTTACTTCTAATAAATTATAATTTACGCTCTCTGCGCTTGGGTCCAATTCTTCCCAGTATTCCGTGACAGATTGTTTGTAAGATTAAATATGTTCATGAATTCACGAGATCACACTTACAAATGATTCAGGAGCAATAAATGGTAAGCATATTTGGCGTGCTGTCCAAGGAGAGGGCTCCGAGCTCGGTATTTAGCCCGAACCTTGAGCACTCCCCCCGTATCCTGACTTTGATAGGAACAATTAAGTGTGAGGAGTTGGGGTGGTGGAGGGATGCCGAAAAATGTCAAAGAGCTGTAGGTGAGTCAAACATGTCTATATATACATGCTTCCTCTCCTTCTTATAGGATGAGGTGTAATTGCTGATGACGTATTGATTGTGTTAATCATTTGAACGTGCTCCTCCCGAACTTTGTTAATAAAACATCATTTCACGAGTTCACACTTGATCACTTGATGATTCAGGAGCAATAAATGGTAAGCATATTTGGCGTGCAGTCCGAGGAGAGGGC
This sequence comes from Rhodeus uyekii, assembly GCA_037043235.1. Lineage (NCBI taxonomy): Eukaryota > Metazoa > Chordata > Actinopteri > Cypriniformes > Acheilognathidae > Rhodeus > Rhodeus uyekii. The sequence goes on along the minus strand of JAWRVZ010000261.1, from coordinate 139,320 downwards.
TCCGAGCTCGGTATTTAGCCCGAACCTGGAGCACTCCCCCAAAAATTGCAACCTAGTCGGACAGCCGCTAAAGATTTTGATGACCCCCAAAGAATTGCCAAGTTACAGCTGAGGGGGGGTTAATTGTGAGTTCGGGAGGGCAGATGAATGTTACTGTAGAGGGCTTGATGTGCGGAGGGGATGATATGGCTTTAGCATTGGATATGTGTTTGTTGTTCAATTTGTTGCAAGAAAGAGAATTGGGTGTAATTTGGTTTCTGGGAGTATGAAGGGAACCTCTGAAACTACTCCCCTGGCTGCCATAGGAGTAGGGAGGTATGTAGCCACCGCGGTAGGGGAAACCCCCGTGGTCGCTTCAGGATGCAGGAGGTACATCGCTGCCGTGACGGTGGAAACCCCTCGGGGCCGCTGTGGGAGCAGGAGGCACATCACTACCGTAGCAGTGGAAACCCCTTGGGGCCCTCACAGCAGCAGGAGGCACGTCACCGTCGTAGCAGGGGAAACCCCTCTGGGCCCCCGCAGTGGCAGGAGGCACGTCGCCGTCGCAGCAGGGGAAACCCCTCTGGGCCCCCACGTCGGCAGGAGGCACGTCGCTACCATTGCAGCGGAAAAAAACCCCTCGGGGCCGCTGCAGGACCAAGGTGGTGCGTCGCTGCTGTGGTGGTGGAAACCCCCGTGGTCGCTGCGGCAGCGGGAGGCACATCACTACCGTAGCAGTGGAAACCCCTCGGGGCCGCTGTGGGAGCAGGAGGCACGTCGCTGCTGTGACGGTGGAAACCCCTCGGGGCCGCTGTGGGAGCAGGAGGCACATCACTACCATAGCAGTGGAAACCCCTCGGGGCCCTCACAGCAGCAGGAGGCACGTCAACGTCGTAGCAGGGGAAACCCCTCTGGGCCCCTGCAGCGGCAGGAGGCACGTCAACGTCGTAGCAGGGGAAAACCCCTCTGGGCCCTTGCAGCGGCAGGAGGCACGTCAACGTCGCAGCAGGGGAAAACCCCTCGGGGCCCCCGCGGCAACAGGAGGCACGTCGCTACCATTGCAGCGAAAAACCCCTCTGGGCTGCCGCAGGACCAAAGAGGTACGTCGCTGCCGCGGTAGTGGAAACTGATTTGAAAGATTGGCTCCCTTGGGAGTATGAAAGCACATCAACCCTGTAACTGAACTCCTGCGGGAGCGTCACTGCTGCGGCAGTGGAAGTTAGAGAGAGCTTGCACCTGCGGGAGCATCACTGCTGCGGCAGTGGAAGTTAGAGAGAGCTTGCTCCTGCGGGAGCGTCACTGCTGCGGCAGTGGAAGTTTGAGAGAGCTTGCTCCTGCGGGAGCGTCACTGCTGCGGCAGTGGAAGTTAGAGAGAGCTTGCTCCTGCGGGAGCGTCACTGCTGCGGCAGTTGAAGGTAGAGAGAGCTTGCTCCTGCGGGAGCGTCACTGCTGCGGCAGTGGAAGGTAGAGAGAGCTTGCTCCTGCGGGAGCGTCACTGCTGCGGCAGTGGAAGTTAGAGAGAGCTTGCTCCTGCGGGAGCGTCACTGCTGCGGCAGTGGAAGTTAGAGAGAGCTTGCTCCTGCGGGAGAATCACTGCTGCGGCGGTGGAAGTTTAGAGAGAGCTTGCTCCTGCGGGAGTGTCGGTGCTGCGGCAATGGAAAGCAGTGGCCATGAAGTTGTAAGTAGGGAGGAGCTGAAGCTTAACAGAAGACCTTGTTTGATGTGCGATCTGTTTGATCTGATGTGGCTCTTGAAAGCCTCTGAAGACCAGCGGCGCAATGCTTGTATTTGCTGTTGGGAAAGGCCTTTGCGCAGCCGTGGTTGCTGCACCTATGCGAAATGAATGGCTGGATGAATGGTCTGTTGGGAATCCGGTTTGGGGTAGCGTAGCTTTAAGAAGTTTGGAACCGGAACTTGTAATGGGGTGGAATCGTCTATGGAGAGTGGGACGGATGGGAGTTTAGCTTGCGAATTTCTGAAATGAAAGTAGGCTGAGTGGATGTGATGGTGAGTTATGAGCACCTGAGGAAACCAAAAGCCAGTATGAACATGGCTTCACTGCTGCGGCAGTGGGAAAATTCCCCTTGGCTGACTCCTGCGGGAGTGTGGGGGAACATCATTGCTGCGGCAATGGAACGGCAGTGGAATAATTTCCATTTGAACTGAGCTCATGCGGGAGTGTGGAGGTGCATCACTACTGCGGAAATGGAGAACTTCCTCTGAACTGATCGCGTGTTGGATAATGGAGATTGTCTATTTCCTCGACTTCTGTTGTCTCTTGTGGCAGTGAAAGCCATTTCTGGAGAGACTGATTTGATCAAATGTAACTCCTGAAAGCTTCCGATGACCTGCGGCCCAGTGCTTGGATCTGCTGGTTTTGGGACACAACATGTGGTGGGGTGATTTAAGTCTTCTGTGAAGAGTGGGTCGGATGGGAGTTTGGCCTGATCTCTTAAATGAAGGTTGGCTACGAAGGATTGTTGCTGTTGGAGTAAGAAAAAGCCTTATGGTTTGGTCTCTGTTACTTTCGTTGTGCAGCGCTGACGAGTCAGAATATGGATGGTCTTGGATTAAGGTTGGATGTGATGGAATCAGAGGAACTGGAATCTATATGGCTCGACCATGGCGTTGAGTGGTCGGACGACATTTTGGGTGGAATCCTTGGCGGAGAGTAGGGATACGGATTTCCAACAGTTCTTGAAATACCTTTGATGAGCAGAGGATTAGGTTTCGGCAGTGAGAAGTAGATTTCACCTAGGTAACCCATGGTGAATCTGGCTTGGACGTTCTTGGTGTTATTGGAATGCAATACGAGTCGGTGGTAGTGGGTAGAGACCATGTGGAGCAGACCACATGTGGAGTGGAAAGTCTTGAACTTTTCCACTCCACATGTAATCTTCCAAAGGAGTGGTTTAAAGCGAAAAGCTTGAAGCTAAATGGACATTTAGAGGCGTCGATAAATATCAACTCTGAATATTGATATACTGGTTGGGAATAGGTCCACCTCTGGTGGCAGCACCCTTAACTTCAGTTGGGATTTGTGTTCAACTATTGTTGGCGACAGAGGTGGTTCCAAGCAGCAGTGTTTGTGGAATGGCATAGCAGAGAACAGGATGAAAGGAGAATTAGCATGGTGGAGAGAATTAGGTGGAAAAAGGCCAGGGGCGAAGCCACTTGCGGAGGCAGCCTCACGCTTGGGTTGACACTTGGAGCCCGGAGAGAGACCGAAAGGGTAGAAAGGGAAGATAAGACGGTGTCTGGGCCTGTGCCGCCAGCGGAGGCAGCCTCACGCTAGAATCGGAAGGCCGGGCTGCAGGCCAAACGTAGGGGAAAGGTTAGGTACGTGCTGCCGTTGCTAAGCCTGCACCGCTGGCGGAGGCAAGCTCGCACTTAAAGGGTGGCGTTGTCACTAGATGCTGGCATGTGAGGTGCAGTGCTGGAAAACTGCAGTGTGCTGCTGCGTCTTAACGCTTGGAGATCTGGTTTTGCAAGGGAGAGAGATGAAGATTTAAGGAACGTACGTTTGAGGCTTTTTGAAGGTAGAGTTGATTTGGAGATGGTACGGCTGACTGGAGCGAGACCTATTCTAGTTAGATTTGCTTTGGTCGTCCTCCTTTACTATTGATACGAGTGCTGAGGTGTCGTAGGAAGTTGGGCAAGAAGAAGGTGGATGTCTTGATGGTGGAGGTGAAGGCAAGCCTCGGCGTCATAGGGTGCGACAACGGAGCGGAAGAGCTGGCGACCGCGTGGTGTTGTTGGAGGCTCGGTTGCAGTGTTTGTTGAGTGCAAGAGCTCCTTTCGACAGTGGGATACAGTGAAGGAACTTGAGAGGAAGAGTTTATCGTGAAACTGGTACATCTCAATCTTGGACAATGTGGCGAAAGGCGGGGCATCACATGATCGCCTGCTAAATTTGAACACATTGGCTGGCGCTGAGCCGGAGAAAACGCTCAAAGCTTGTTGCTGTTCAGTGTTTCAATCTCTTGAATTATTTTGGTTACAGACGTCTAAATACATGCAAGAAACAACAAAATCAATATGGTTTGTAAAAACATTGATTTCCATAAGTAAAACCTTTCAATTATAAAATTGACAGTTGAATTTATATCAGATGCATGTTGCATATTTAATTTCAAAACACACTTACTTACCTGTTGGAAATCGAAATATCAAAGTTTATGAAAGTTCACAAACTTATTGGCTTTGATTAAACCCTGAGCAGGGGTTCATCCAAATATCATAGACTTATAAAGCTTATCATGGACTTAAAGGATTGAAACAGTGAAGGCAAAGAATTACTTTGAAATAGGAAGTGCATATGGTTTCTTTCCAGCGAGTCCACTTAATAGCCGATTAAGTTGAAACAACAACAAGGCAGTGTTGGCAATAAGTACTTGATTCTTGTGTGGGCGGCTAAGCGCGCGATCGACTGTAATGAGCACAATCTGAAGCAGCGCGTGCGATCGGACTGTACTGCGCGCGATCTGACTTCGGTGCGCGCTACTGCTTGAGCTGCGAGGAAGCAGCGCGTTACTTTAAAACAATCACATCTCAGACGTGGGTTCCCCGGAACACTAGTATTGAGATGGCACAACTGCTCGTGATTTAGCGATGCTGAAATAAAAGCGCCGGGAAGGATTACAGCGGCTCTTGTTTGTGTGAGCTGACGGACAGAGAGAGTGTGAGCTGAAACTGCAGCGCGGTCTGCTGAGGTTCGCGGCGGCGGCCTGGCTAGCAGGAAGAAAGCGGCATTGCCTGAGAGTTGAACTTGCAGCTCAACCAGCTTTATTATCCTTTCTCAATGGCAGGAGCGATTAAAAAGGCCGATGTAGAGCTGCTGGATACGGATGTTTGCTTGGTGGCGAGAACAGGCCTCGTGTCTTACTGTGCGTTTGCTTGTTGTTGCTTAGGACCCGTTTGTTTGGTCTGGCACCCGTGCTGTATTGCTGAGGGTGATATAATATAGTTAGCATGGTGTTAGGCGGATGAGGATCGCTACTGGGTCCGGAGGTTTTCGTGGAGAATCCATCTAACGAGTGAAGCTCGATTTCGGGTGTATTGTGACCAGAAGGCAGAGCCACAATGCCATAAACTGTCTAGCTGCCGAAAAATGTCAAAGAGCTGTAGGTGAGTCAAACATGTCTATATATACATGCTTCCTCTCCTGCTTATAGGATGAGGTGTAATTGCTGATGACGTGTTGATTGTTAATCATTTGAATGTTACTGCAGACTTGGGAAAAGAGAGTTTACTATCACAATTTAACATTTAAAAACAATTTAAAGTTACAGTTGTCATTGATTTTTACTATTTAATAACACCTGTTGAAATACAGTAACTTGTACAGTTTTACAGTAAATAGAAAATGTGGAAAAATAATTACTGGATATTTTATATTATACATTTATATTAAAGTTATATATATTTTTTTATTTCAGTCAAGTTTGTTTATATAGCACCTTAAAAACAATGTGAATGCTGACCAAAGTGCTTACAATAAAACCATTATAAAAAACAAAAATATTTTAAAGACTAAAAAGTATAGATAAAAGGAAAAACAGAACAGAAAAGAGATTAAATGAAACACTAATTAAAAACATGATTGAAAGGTGTTATCAAAGTAAGCATATAAGCCAGATGTCTTGGTCTTGTCTCGTTGTTCACATCCGGGTCCATTCTATGTATCTTCCAGGTCCTTACAGTCCTTATTTGCTGTAAAAGTGGCTCTATAGACAACGAGTAAAGCATACCAGACAACGAGCACCTCTGCCTACCTCTACAAGCTTTAAAAGGAGCACATAAACAACCGTTTACCTTACGAATACTCTCAACGCCACTAAAAAGAACTTTGATATGATTTATAAAATGTTGATTAAAACATCAAGTCAAGTCAAGTCACCTTTATTTATGTATCGTTTTTTACAATACAGATTGTTTCAAAGCAGCTTTATGGTGGTCACAGGAAAACAATTTAAACAAAGTTTGTTTTGGCTGAACAGTAAAAATGAATGGATATTAAGTGTTAAGTTTCCCCAACTGAGCAAGCCATAGGCGACAGCGGCAAGGAACCAAAACTCCAGCAGGTGACGGAATGAATGAAGAACAGAATGGAGAAAAAAACCTTGGGAGAAACCAGGCTCAGTCCGGGGATCAGATGTCCTCTGGCCAACAGCTAAACAGTGCATGATTATTATAATGACATCATTTTAAGTCCAATATTAAGTCCAGTTTGGTCCGGTTGGAGATGGGTTCATGATCTTCATAGGGGAGGGTGTAGTAGAGCCAGTAGTCTAGTAGACCTAAATTATGCAGCCTAACAATCATTTTACATGATTTGGATTAAAAATGTATGTATAATGTGTATGCCAGGTTGAAGAGATGTGTTTTTATTCTAGATTTAAACTGACAGTGTGTCTGTCCAACCTCTCCAACAGTCCTCCACGCTTACCGCCGACGCCACTTTCACTCCATGAGTTTACTCAAAATCCGCGACAGTGGGGCCCGTCATGCTACCTGCAAAAGAAACGGTAGCACGCAGCCCTACCAAAGAACAAAACAGAAAAAGAAAAGCAAGCAAGAAGGAAAGAAGAAAGAAAACATTCAAGATTCAATCAAACGTTCCAACCTACACGCATCACTCCGTCCACTTACCCAATGCACACTCACACCGAAAGTCAGGGAGAGAGAGAGGTTTTAAAATATTATTTAAATGTAGATAATGTAGGAGATGATCTAATGGAAAATGGAAAGGAAATCTATCACCTTTAGATTTTAGAAAGGACAATAACAGCTGGGAGGAGGATCCGAGTATTATATTGAGAGAGTGGAAGGGTGATTCTTCAATTAGGGTAAATTTTATGTCCTCAGGTTATGCATTCATGTTAAAAATACTATATTATAGAATAAATAGTTTAGTTATTTCTAATATTTATTACATGACCAAAAAAAGTTATACGCTAAAATCAGTATGATTTCCATTTAAAATGTTTTTTCCATCACTAATATTTGACTAAATACATTACTCAGACTTTGTCCCCAACCCAGACTTTAAAACTTATCTGCTCTGAAAATTTGATAAAATGTTATCAGTTCATTAAAAAAATCTAAATAAACGTTTAAACAGTAACTTAAAAAGTTATATAAAAAAACTTTAAAAGGTTCATATCTGTGCAATTTATTAATATTTTTAACAACTTAGTATTGTCCACAGCAATACTGTCATTACCGCAACAGTCTATGATTACAACAAGGATATTTTTGAGGGATATTTTTAAGATTTGTTTATGCTGTAACCATGGAAATGAAGACTAGCAGGGAGCACGTCTGCAGTGAAAGAACAGTGATGTTTGATGTCTGAAAAAGTAAGTAATTTAATCATGAATTCCTTCTGATCATGGAGTAGACTTATACAGCGCAATTACCATACATGCTGTAGCAGCAATGTTTTGATAAATAAATAAATATATATATATATATATATATTCACATGATTTATGTGTATTGAAAGTTCTTTTTGTACTAGCTGTTGAGTGATGTTAGCAAATCTATGAGCTAGCATCCTTTTCCTTATAAAAAAATTAAAAATGTCATTACCGCAACACGTCATTACCATCACACAACTTGTGATGGTAATGACAAGTGATGGTGGTAATGACATTCTATGTCACTATCTATTTCACATTATGTGTTTATAAATTAAGTTAAAGAAGCATAATAGTGTGCTTTTACAATGAAACTTAAGTGAGAAAAACTATTTTCTAAAACTATTTTTTCACCAGAATGGCTCCCAAGAAATCACCAGAAATGTCTAGAGAAAATGTCTAGAGTAAAATATCAGCAGTACATTGATAGAGAAAAGGAAAGATATAAAAGAAGAAAATAAACAGGAAAGCTTAAAGTAATCTCACAACTTTCAAAACGTGAGCAAACACAGAAACGTAAACAATGGAGAGTAAACCAAAAAAGTAAAAGGGTTAGGGTTAGAAGGGGCTAACCCATTTTGCCAATGACAAAATTCGAAAGGAAGTACAACACTAAGTAGCTTCAAAATACCTTTAAAACGGTTTTATGTTCAATCTTGAGGTGCTACATGAAAAGCCTAATGAAATACTCATCCACCTATTCAAAGAAAAAACATCTAAAATTAATTTTCCAGATATTAAACAAAAGTGTGCTTTGATGAACACAGAAAAAACACATTTTGATGTTAAGAACAAGAAACTATATGTAATTCGCTAAATGGAAATATTTAGTTTTTTTTACGTATTGTTGAAGGTTAACAATGTTTGCAAGATAAATGAGTTTAAATGATTTCCATGATACGTTCTTTTGCATTATGAGACTTTTTGATGTTGTGATGGTAATTACATTTTGCAGTGCCAGTTGGCAAATAGATATAAAATACTCAAATTATATTTAAGATCAGTCATGGCCATTATTATATCTTTATATCAAAGCATGTAAACATTGTCTTGACATAATTCTAACAAAATTCAACCAAATTTAATTCATCAAAATGTAAGATGGCAAAATAGCTCCCAATTGAAGAATCACCCAGAAATGAAGAAGATCTGAAGTATAAGTACAGAGCTAGACCATGAAGTTAAAGCTAACAGGCAAGATATGCTGCCTTTTTTTTATAGACCCGGTCATAAAAAGAGCGGCAGCATTCTGTACCTGTTGACGATTAATTCCAGAGTAAAGGGCATTACAGTATTCAGCCTGGTTGAGATGAATGCATGGATAACAGTCAACAAAACATTACAAATCCAAAAATGTGGTAATTTAGGTAATTTACTCTTATTTAAAAAAAAAAAGAACAGTCTCACTGCTGTTTTTTTTTTTTTTGGTCTAAACCCAGACTGAAAAGGATCCAGGCTGTTATTAGAAATTATTTGGATGAAGGGAAATCTGGTTTACTACAACCTTTTCCAGACGTTTGTGAGAGAATGGCAGTTTGTATTAAATTATTACTGGAAAAGACCATGCATTTATTGCAAGTTTTACAGTAAAATACACTATACTGTAAATACATTTACAGTAAGTTAAATACTGTAAATGTAAATATTACTAGAACTGTAAATATTATTAGTTTATTGCATGTATATTTTACATTAAGTTACAGGCAAACTGCTGGTAGTAAGTTGCTGTAATTTCTACTGTAAAATTTAGAGTGTGTTAGACTCCATTCAATAAAGGATGAGCAGCCTTCAATTATTAACACGGAAAACATGCTAATCGGCTATATTTTTTAACTGCACAACATGAATTCATAATAATCCAGACAAACTAAACAATTAGAAAAATCTAGCAAAATCATCATGGTTTGCAATCTAGGTTTTCCCAGGTAAAAATAGTCTTAGATGTGAGACCAATGGTCATCTAGGCACATTGCAATTATCCAACAATAGTAATGATTTTTGCTTACATAGGACAGTGTCAGGAAATACTAGGTTATGATGACAGCAACATGGTGAGAATAACACCGGTTTATTTTATAGCAACAGAAACATTATGGGAGGCAAGCAAACTTGATGTCTCACATTAAACCAGAGTCTTTACTGTGTTACAGGTGGTGTTGGACCTTGTGGATTTGACACAGATGATGGAGAGCACACACTTCTGTGAAAGATCAGAAGTGCAGGTCCTTCATCTGATCTAGATACAGCCTGGATCCGGCTGACTACGATAACCTGGGGATAAACAGATACTAATATCAGCGTAGATGCCATTCTTCTTATGATGTACCGAGTACATCAGATGTAATGGGAATGTTCCCAGTTCTGGCTGCCCTAAATTATGCAACCTAATAATACATTTTAAGATTTTAATTATAGAAATTGATAATGTCACGGTGCATGAATGCACCGCTTCCTGCTGTCATGTGTCATTGTTGTTGTTGTGCGTGTCAGTAGGCGGGGGTCCAAGCCACATGGAGGATCATTGTCATCAGCTGCCATTCATCACCGTACCAGCTGCAGCTCATTTACTCCCCTACTTATACTCACTCACTTCTTATCTCCTTTGCCAGATGATGTTGTTGTATGATTTTGTGTGCCGTGAGTCCCTGCCTGTTTCCATTCCAGTCCTGGTCTTCGTGGTCCTGTTCTCTGTGCACTGTGGATTGAACTTTTCCGCATTTGTCATTGAGAGCATGTGTCGTAATTTAGATATATTTTTAAGATGGATGAATGCGGTTTTATAGACACTTGAAACGTGGCTTTCAAATGAAAGATTGGCAAAGAGAAAACGCAGGTTTCTAACTCATTACGAAGACTTGACAGAGCAGCCATCGAGAGTTAGATAATAGTCTAAGTTATAATGTGCAGAGCTTTTAGGTCCAATAATTATAAACTTTGTTTTTTCAGAATTAAGTAGTAGGAAATTACTAGTCATCCAATTTATTTATATCAGTTATGCATTATGATGTTTTATTAACAATGTTCGGGAGGAGCACGTTCAATGGATTAACGCAATCAACACGTCATCAGCAATTTCACCTCATCCTATCAGCAGGAGAGGAAGCATGTATATATAGACATGTTTGACTCATCTACAGCTCTTGACATTTTTCGGCAGCTCGACAGTGTGGGGACTATTCGGAAATCCATTGCCGCTTGTATATATTATTATTTTATTTTTCCTATTTATACCTATATTCTTTTCTTTTTCTTATTTTTCATATGTTCTTTTCCTTTTTCTTATTTGAATGATTTGTAAAGAGTGATGTATAATCAAGTTAGGGATTTCTATTAGTTATATCCTTTCTTTACTTTTCTGTAGTTTTCCATCGTGTAAGGATGAATATTGTCTGCACGGCTCAACAGTTCTCAATGGTGTTATCAGAATGTTTTGGGAAGGTTCTGTTGATTGTTGGAGCCTGAGCCGAGTTCAGCCTTGGAGAAGCTGTGTATTTGTGTGTGTGCGTTAATATGTTCTGTATTGGTGAGGTGATTAACTGGCACCATCAGGAGACGGAATGACTTGCTGTTCTCGACAAGCCACGTCACGAACCCGTAAACCATGTGATCAACGAAGATATGCTTCAGACTGTCTGCTCTTGTGTGGAAAATTACTAGTTTTGTTTCTTTCTTTCTTAGCCAATCAGAATCATTTAAACGTCATCATTGACGTAGTTAGCACCCTCTGTTAGAGTATAATTGCTGTAACAATGTTATTGTATTTGGGGCGGCCTACGAACTCCTTGTGAGACCTGAAGCTGGCTTCTGCTGATGAAACTGCAAACTAAACTTCACAAAAATTTCTTCTATTGACTGCACTTCTGACTCCTGGTCTTCATTCAACATATCTGGTCCTCGGGTCTTAACTGTAAATTCCCCTACAGTTAATGGTGGAGAGTGCGTGGGCAATTCATTCTTCGGTGACATCCCTGGTCGAACAACAAACAAGGTAGAAAGTGTTAGTCTGTCTAAGTGGAAGTGACTGGAAAGGGGATCGGGATAGCATCACTCAGACGTGAGTTTTGAAAATTACACCGACCATGTAATATGCAATAAATGTCATATGGTTAAGTGGGACTGGCTAGACTACAGGCGCGCCACAAGGTGTAATAGTCGCTCGTATCCGTAGACTGGTTGAAGTCTCTTCTTCCAGGTAGGCGGAAGGCAGCGCAAAGGGACGCACTCGTGGGACAGGGGAAGTCCCACAAAGGAGTGTAAGACACTGGATGGGAACGCGGGTTCGATCCCCGGTTTCCAGGTAGATCCGTGGCACTGTGAACCTGACTTGATCACTTCCACTTCAGATAGGGGTACCCCGAATTTAGTGAATCAGGCAGTTAGGGACTAAAGCTTTAGTTAGTTATAAAATAAATAATAAGAAATAAATATAGGGCTAACTTGTTTGCCAGGGATGCATCTGGAACGATTCCTTCAAAAATTTTACGAGAAAATTTTGTGACCCGAATTGGTTTGGATCAGGATATGTGACTTGGTGTTTTGTAGTATACTTTGTAGTTTCATCACGCAGAAGCCACAGCTGTGTTATTCAAAGATCGCCGCCTCCATCTCTTCCTACCATGACTTCAGGTGAACTTTAACTTTGACTAAATTATGGCTAACAATAACTGAGTAGTATGATTATTACTGATTAGTTAAAATAATGAAACAGAAGAGATTAAAATGCTGTAAACAGCGCTGCTTCTCAAAGTGAATTTTCAGAGCTCAGGAGGAAAATGTTTAGTCTGTGTTTTTAATTCCGAGTGTAAAAACAAGGTTGGAAGTCATGATAAAATAATGAAACAGAGAAGAGATTTAATGCTGTAAACAGCTCCGCTTCTCAAAGTAAATTTGGTCAGTCTGTGTTTTTAATTCTGAAATAAGGTTGGAAGTCATGATAAAATAACGAAACGGAGAAGAGAAGATATTAAAGGCTGTACACAGCTTTGCTCTTCAAAAGCAAAATTTCAGAGCTCAGTAAGAAAATGCTCCTAGTTTTATTTTGATTTGAAAGTTGTAACCAAAGAAAGAGCTTGAACGATATAAATGTCTGCTAGATGTGATAAAGTGACATATTTCTGGTGTTTAGATTTGAAAAGAAGATCAGTGTCTAATATACCAACATTTACGTTTTCGTCTGGAAAAGAACAAAAATAAGATTAAAGTCTTAAGGAATTCTTTTGAAAGAAAGATTTGTAATGAGAAGTTTTATAGTGAATGGAAGAGTTAAATTGCGTAAAATTACAGACAATGACTTCAAAAGATGGAAGTTTCAGTAATATGTAAAGAAAAACAACTATAAAAAACAACTATAAAATTATAATTCTTTGAAAACGTAGTTTTTGGGCAAAGATTTCTGAAACAGGCCAGAGTCACAATAAAGTAGATAAATGTTAAATGTTTACAAAAATGCAGTGTTCCAGTCCTGGAATCCAGTCCAGAGTTTCTCTCTCTCTTTCAGTCAGCTAACTGCTGTTATCTCAGTATGTGTCATCAGTGATAAACAATTTACAGGAAGTGTTCCAGTGAAAATCAGAGACACAGAGAAGTTAAAGGAAATCATGTTACAGGCAGTTCAAAACTTTTAAAAGTTCCACATTTATGATTGTGCACATTAAATTTGTTGTTAAAAGTTTCAACAAATGCCTTTAAAGTTTTAAAATAAATTTAAATAAGTTAAATAAAAATGAAGACCTGATTATAAAAGGGAGATTCAATTGTTTGATTAAATTGTTATGACCAGTAATTTTTGTTTTGTCTCATCTTAGTCTCCACCATGGTACAAGGCTGATGGAGTAGACAATGGTGATAGCGATGCTGAGATTAAACACAGAGAATAAGCTATGTTGTTGTTTTGAAAATGTTAATGGCTTTTACTGATAACATACTGCTGTTATTAACCGGTCTCCCTGTTTTGAACACTATCAGGCAGTCGAAATAACTCTGGTGGTTCTTGAATGCACCTTCCCTAAGTTCCAGAGAATACCTGAACCTGAATAAAACTCGAAGATCCGCAAAGGGAATGAAAGGGTTAATACAGTTGAGCACGAGGGCGTCCACTCAATGACGGGTAAGTTCCTCTAATGGCCACATGGTGGACAACCTAAGCCAGAGGTTCGCCGCCGCTCCTGGGCATCTACCCAAAAACAGGGGAAGGGAGATGTTTTCTGTGACAACTGGATGAGAGTTGAGAGGATGTCTGTGGTTGGCTAGTAGCATCCTTCAGAGGGGGGACCTGTTAAATTGCAGAAGTCTGCCCCAAAACTGAGTTCCTCCATACCAGGTCACTGTAACCGCATTCCTTGACAAGTTTCCCCAACTTGTAGAAGATGCCAGGGGGAGTCCCTGAAGAGGTTGTTTAAAAAGAGATAATGGGAATGTGCTTTCAAGAGCTGGCTGAGAACATGATGTGACTGACCTTCAGTTGTTGTGGAGACCATAACTAAACTTTATAATATCAAGAACATGATATTGGGTTGGCTTATGGGAAAGAACTGAAAATTAATAGTGAAACTGAACTAATATGTCTCTATCATAGTTTTCACTCCTGCAGGTCGTTAGACATGGTGGTGACTAAAGATGAAGAGTGTTTTTACAGATTAAAGATGGTCTGGATAACAAAGGTTAAGTGAATTTTTAACAAACTAAACTTAGTAATGCTCCTAGCATACTTTATTTTAGATTATCAAAATGGGTCTAATTGAGAGTTAAATATTTACATTTAAGAAATTTGTGAATGATTAAGGTTTCTATATGGCCAAGAATTTACTATTGCATTCTGCCTAAAAGTTACTGCTGAGAAAAACTGTTGTCTGAGAGAGAGATTGTGAGTGGAGACACGGATGGCACTCTGTTATCAAACTGATAAAGGAACTAAAACAACCTAGCAAACTTTTCTAAAAACAAGTATAAACAGACAGGCTTTTAAACTGAATAAGTTAAACCTAGAGAAGATTTTAAAGCTTAAATCTTTGTAGAATAAATACCAGAAGTAAACCTTCACTGTAAAAAAAAATCCTAATTTTACAGAAAATAACTCTAATTTTTTACAGTTTTTTTTTGTAAATCTAAATTATGTTTAAAACTATGTAAAATTACAATAAATATCAGTAAATTAACAACTTGACTGTTATTTTAAGGATTATATCATTAATGACCAATTGCAGTAATTTTTATTTTTTATACAGAAAATTACTCTATTATTTATACAGTATTTTTCTATTTTTATACATTACGTACAAATTCATGTAAAATTACAATAAATATCAGTAAATTAACAACTTGATTGTTATTTTAAGGATTATATCATTAATGACAAATTACAGTAATTCTTATTTTTTTATACAGAAAATTACTGTATTATTTATACAGTATTTTTCTATTTTTATACATTACGTACAAATTCATGTAAAATTACAATAAATATCAGTAAATTTAACAACTTGACTGTTATTTTAAGGATTATATCATTAATGACAAATTACAGTAATTCTTATTTTTTATACAGAAACTTACTGTATTATTTATACAGTATTTTTCTATTTTTATACATTACGTACAAATTCATGTAAAATTACAATAAATATCAGTAAATTTAACAACTTGACTGTTATTCTAAGGATTATATCATTAATGACAAATTACAGTAATTTTCAGTTTTAATACAGAAAAATTACCTTATTATTATCTTTTCTGTTTTCATTCAATACATACAAATCCATGTAAAATTACGAACAATATATGTAAATTAATACATAGTTTTATTTATACCATGCTTTTCTGTAAATGAATAACTCTAGCCTACTTCAAGAAAATGAAGATCCAAGAATGTGCATCAGATGTGTTCTTAAGAAGCCACAGTAAACTTTATTGTTTATATATGTTATACTCCTGTAAGGGAGTGATATATGTTGATTATAAATCACACCCGCGATGTTCATTCACTTAACTTTATAACGTGAATACAACAGAAACAGACACATACACAAATGATATACAACAAGTACATAGCTTTACACTTAACAGAAACAACGAGTAACGAAAGCATTAAAGCACATATAACAAACACTTCCTGTGTGTTGCGACATTGTCAGCGCGCGCGCGCGCTATCGCGGTACATTTGAGCTAACACCGTGACACTGAACACGTTGATACTGAAAACACTTAACCCGCACAACACTCGAATATGCTAGATAAACCACTCATGACACTCAAACCTGTCTTTCCAACCGTGCATACCTGTAAGGGAGTGATATATGTTGATTATAAATCACACTCAGTCACCCGCATGTTCCTTCACTTAACTTTATAACGTGAATGAAGTCTCTCGCGAGAACTCCCTTCATCCCGCCACGCAGCGACGTGCACGTCACACGTACAACCAATCACAAAATTATGAACTTGAAATGAATAACCTGTTCTAGAACACAATATATTTACAACCAATATTCATATCAAAGAACAACGAACAAACAAAAAAAAAAACAATCACATAAAAATAAATCAAACTCAATTATTTACACATATCACATATACATTTGATTAACTCTAAGTTTTATGCATTACCTTACCTAACCCTAACCCTAACCCTAAAAGCTTGACAATGTCAATGCCAAATACCTTTAAATATTGTGGTATTCTGACATGTTTCTAACTGACACATCTTCTACTCATAAAGATCAGGACTTACAAGTGTACCACTCATATTTACAGCATTGTGGTGCTTAATAACCTTAACCCCAAACCCAGGCCTGGTCTCACAGACAGGGTTAAGACTAAGCTAGGATTAGCCCTTAGTTCAATCAAGAGATTTAAGTATCTTTAATATACGGCTAAAATAAAATAATAATAAGACACATTTGTTACATAAATGAATTGCCTCAGCCACAAAAGTAAGTTTATAATGATTTGTTGAACATCAAATTGTCCTAAAACGCTGCCACAGGGGCAACCACTCAAAGTCTGTCTAAAAAGTCTGTCTCATGAGACTATACCATGATTAAAATGAAACTGAAGTTTTTGTCCTAAAATAACAAGGCTGCAAAAGACCAAATGCAGACGAGAAGTCCACAAACAAAAAGCCATGCAAAAGCCCAAGCTGTTTTTGTGCTCAAAGTTGATGTGTTAGAAGCAGGAAAAAATGGGCATGCGTAAGGATTAACAGATGAGCTACTGGAGCTCAAACTGCTCAAGAAGTTAATGCTGGTTCTGATAGAAAGGGGTCAGAATACATAGAGCTTCTCAGTTTATTGCATATGGGGCGGCATTGCCACTGACCAGTCAGGGTGTCCATGCGGACTCCTGTTCACCTCCAAAAGTGCCAACAGTGGGCACGTGAGCATCAGAACTGGACCACAGAGCACAGATTCCGATGAATCATATTTTCTTTTGCATGATGGTGGCCAGGTGCGTGTGCATTGCTTACAAGACTTAAAGGATCTGTTGCTAACATATTAGGGGTCAGGGCTTTTTTTTTTACCAGCAAAAGGGGGACCAACACAATATTAGGAAGGTCATAATATTATGCCTGATTATGCAATGTTAGCAAACAAGTGTTGCTTTGGACAGAAGGTTAAACCTAAACCAACAGGTTGTGTAACAGTGGCACACAGTAAAAGTGAAAATGAGAGTTGACATTATTAGGCAGAGTATTTCTAAAGGAAATGTCAGGTAAATAAATTGTATAATTTATAATAAATAAAATACAATAATACAATTTATAATTGTATAATACAATAAAGTTTTATTGCAGTGCATGATTGCCATATATATTACCATTGTATTACCATATATATCATGCACTGCAATAAAAAAACCAATATATAATATATACTCAATATATACACATATATATGTGCAATAAAAACCCAATTTAAATAATTATTTAATACAACAGCCTACAAATGCCACATTAGGCTATTGTATGTCTGTGTTGCTTTGAGCATGATTGGTTATGCTGAGTTTCATCCAGGAATCTGGCCAATGACAAATGTGCGCGCCTTCTACAGCGTGCGCGCCTTTTTTCAAATTTGAATCCGTTTGTTGGAAAGCGAGTGTGCACGCGCGCGTATCTGTCTGTGTGCGTTGCAGCTCGCCATCTGCAGTGCACAGTACTACTTCAGCTCGGTTTTGCATGGATTATTACATTGATTATTTTACGTCGGACTGCAAAATTTTATATTTTAGGCAAATTTAAGTTGCGGATTGTTAATGGTGAACAAACAAGAAAAAATGCAATATGGCCAACGACTTTTACCAACGCGTAACGTTACCGGACAACTACAGAAGGTAAGTTAAATAATTTAGCTTTTATTAAAAAAATATAGTCTGCTACATTGTGATGTAATGTGTTTAAGTAATAATCTAATCCCGATAACGACATTACATAGTTCAATGTATTAGCTAACATTAACGTTACTGTGTGTTGTTAGCATGTGTTAATATTGTAAACTAGGATTAAGATAAAAAAAAATCTATATAAGAGCTTTGTAAAGTTAGTAAGTAAATGGCTAATGTGTGTGTGTGTGTGTGTAAAATACATTTTAGGAAGAAAAAATCCAGCCACATGATCTTCAGGAGCGGTGAGTATTGACATACTAACATTAGGAAAGCTGAATTTTCAGCGTCATTACTCCAGTCTTTAGTGTCACATGATCCTTCAGAAATCATTCTGATATGCTGCTTAAGAAACATTTACTATTATTATTAATGTTGAAAACAGCTTGTAACGCGTTTATTCTCTAGGAGAGGCCGGATAGCTCGCCTAAACGTAGAGTAAAGCACTAAGACACAAATATCAGTTCTGATATTCCACATGAGGGGTCCTTTATTAACAGCAACTGTCCATTCTACACACATCGGGGCAGTTGGCAATCGCGTTACTAAACAACAACAAAACAATAGTAAGAGCAACATAAATGAAAACTGTGTGAAACACCTCACTCCATACATGCGATGCTTCCCTGCTCGCGCACCGTTCGAACGACCTCATTACTGCTCTTGAGAGTGAAAAAGCGCTCCGCCTTAAAGGAGCAGTACCCACTATAACGTTACAAGCGGTGTACATTTTTTTTCAGGATTATTTAATGAATAAAAAGTTCAAAAGAACAGCATTTATCTGAAATATAAAGCTTTTGCAACATTATAAATATCTATAGTGTCACTTTAATGCATCCTTGCTGAAAAAGTTTATGAATTTCTTTCCCAAAAAAACAAAATCTTACCAACCCAAAACATTTGAACGGTATACAATGTCACAAAAGCTTTCTATTTCAGATAAATACTTTTCTTTTGAACTTTCTATTTATCAAAGAATCATAAAAAGAACTGTTTTCAACATTGATAATAGATAATCATAAATGTTTCTTGAGCAGCAAATCCTCATATCAGAATGATTTCTGAAGGATCATGTGACACTGAAGACTGGAGTAATGATGCTGGAAATTCAGCTTTGCATCAATAAATTACATTTTAAAATATATTCAAATAGAAAACAGTTAATATGCATTTAATAATATTTCACAATATTACAGCTTATTTTCTATTTTAAAAAAAAAATAGTTTAATAGCATAAATGCAGCCCTGGTGAGCAGAAGTGACATCTTTAAAAACATACAAAAATATTACTGTTCTAAAACATTTGACCGGTAGTGTACACACACACACACACACACACTGTTCAAAAGTTTGGGATCGTAAGATTTTTTATGTTTTTAAAAGAAGTTTCGTCTGCTCACCTGCAAGGCTGCATTTATTTAATTACTCATACTAACAGTAATAATGTGAAATAATATTACAATTTAAAATAACTTTTCTATTTGAAAATATTTAAAAATGTAATTCATTCTTGTTAGCAAAGGTGAATTTTCAGCATCATTACTCCAGTCATAAATTTAATAAATAAATGCTGTATAATTTTAATAAACGCTGTATAAGTGCTGTTCATTTTGTAAAGTGTTACAGTTTTGTATTCAGTATGTTTAGATTGTCACCATAATCCTAGTTTGAGAATTTGATAAACTATTGTTAATTACTGAAGTAATTTAAATTTTGTATTTTATTTATTCAATAATTGTGATTTTAGATTACATGTTTTACATAATTTAAACACTATTAAATTATATGTAAACAAATGCTTTTAATTATTTTTTATACTGTTTATACTTATTTTATCTGCCAAAATAAAACTTCATTTTAAATCTTGAGCACGTCTTGACTATTTATTGTTTGACTGTAATCATTTAGGAAATCTGTAAAATAAGTGTGTATCTGTAGAACTCTTAACACTGTCGTTTTATTGAAGGTGTTTGACTGTAATCATTTAGTAAATACCTGTAAAATAACAGTGTTTATCCATAGAACTCTTAGCAATATCAGTTAATTGAAAGTTTTTGACTGTAATAATTTAGTAAATACCTGTAAAATAACAGTGTTTATCCATAGAACTTTAAGCAATATCAGTTAATTAAAGGTGTTTGACTGTAATAATTTAGTAAATACCTGTAAAATAACAGTGTTTATCCATAGAACTCTAAGCAATATCAGTTAATTGAAAGTTTTTGACTGTAATAATTTAGTAAATACCTGTAAAATAACAGTCTTTATCCGTAGAACTCTTAGCAATGTCATTTAATTAAAGGTGTTTGACTGTAATAATTTAGTAAATACCTGTAAAATAACAATGTTTAGCCATAGAACTCTTAGCAATATCAGGTAATTGAAGGTTTTTGACTGTAATAATTTAGTAAATGCCTGTAAAATAACAGTGTTTAACCATAGAACTCTTAGCAATATCATTTAATTAAAGGTGTTTGACTGTAATAATTTAGTAAATACCTGTAAAATAACAGTGTTTAACCATAGAACTGATAACACTGTCATTTAACTGAAGGTTTTTGATCATAATAATCTAGGAAAGATCCATAAAATAACAGTTTTACACTGTAAAAAAAAATCATAAAAAAACGGTAAATGACTGGCAGCTATGGCTGCCAAACAAAAACCGTAAAAAAAAGGTAAAATATCTTACTTTAAACACGGGAAAAATCTGTAAAATAACATGTTTTTTCACTACAATTTTTAATGAAAATTTCTGTAAAATTATTGTTTTTGCACTTTATTTGAATTAAGATATTTTACTTTAATTTTATGGTTTTTGTTTGGCAGCCGTAGCTGCCAGTCAATTACCGTTTTTTTACGAGATTATTTTTTACAGTGTTGAATATGAGCGATTTGTATTCATGTCTGAGTGTGTGTGAGTTTTGTATGTCCCCATAGTGTGAATATGGGTCATTAACCTCTGGAATGAAAGTTTTATCATTACAGATGGGTTAAGTGAAATGACATCTTTACAGAAGCCGATAATTCTGATTGAATCTGGAAGAGACGACGATACAAAACATGGGACGAGCTGTAATTGGACTGAATATCCAGCTCTGTCTGCTAGTGGTAAATATGACTACTTTTGGTCATTTATGATGTTAATTTCAAGTTATTCTCTGGATTAGTTTAAATAATTGTGTAAGTTGAAATTGTGAAGCTGAAGATTGCCGTCCATTATGGGGTTTAAAACCCTTGTCTAAATTCAACTGAGGGTCTAAATTTAAATACTATCAACTATGAGTGATCCGAGTGTTATAGACTTGACGGCAGAGATAGTGTGACACATTGGCTAAAGTCACCCTCCAAATTATGCCGAGAGCACCCTCACATTTATGAAGGCTGGTGGGCGATCAAAGGAGTGAAATTAACTTATAAAAAGTTTTTATTGATTTTCATCCATTAAGAGGATGCATGACATTAGATCAGCCATTCACACAAAAGGGTTAATGAAACAGCAGCTATGAGACTGTCTGTGTGACTTAGGGATTAAAGCAAAAGTAATATTTTCAAAGATAAACTCAAGGGCAGAACATTTACTTACTGAGTAATTAGAAGGTTTGAAACTCAGTTAATAATATTGAATTCGTCTAAATCTGTTGTCTGCCCTAATATATAGACCTCCAAACAGGAATGGGGATTTTATACATGAGTTCTCTGAACTTTTATTGGGATGGTCCCTTCTTTTGACAATATTTTTAATTTTGAGAGACTTCAACATAAATGTTTGTGGTTCTTTAAAGTCCTTGGCGAAAGAGATTGTACCTTTATTAGAGCCTTTTGATTTTTTTTTTTTTTTTTACAGTATGTTTCTGGCCCAACACACAAGTTATAAATTATATTCTACCTAGTGTGGATTTTAGAAAGTGTTGTTTTTCATTACTGTTAACTCTAACTGCGTCATTTGATACCGTTGACCATAAGATTTTCATTGAGTGTCTTTGAGATTTGGTTGGCATTGAGGGTTTAGCCCTGGAATGATTTTACTCATATCTAAAAGATAGGACTTATTTTAGTCAATCCTGGGACTTTCTTTTCATCCGTTACCCCTCTCTTGTATGGGGTCCCTCATGGCTCAATTTGGGGCCAGTTTTGTTCTCCCTCTATATCAGGGGTGTCAAACTCAATTGCACAGGGGGCCAAAATCCCAAAAAATTTTAGGTCACGGGCCGAACAGGATAAACATTTATTGAAAACACTAAAACTAAACTTTTAAAACTTACCTTTTTTTAAATTAGATGTGAATAAAAACAGACAGAAATATTATTCTGGAATAAATCAACTTATACCTTAAATAACTTAAAAATATAAAAATATTTAAAAAATACTTTAATTTTTTTAAAAATATATCCTGTCTAAATTATACAAGTTAGAAATAAAGTAAACAAATAAAAGTAAGTAAAAGTTAAAAGAACAAACATTCAAATTTCTTTACTCTTATGTCATTTTATATAAAACTTAAAAAGATTTATATATAAAAGATTTTGCTCTCCATAAAAATATATCCTGTCAAAATTATACAAATTCAAAATATGGACATGCTGCATAACAAAACCTGGAAATCTAAATACAATTTTTGCTTTTCAGCAATAACAAATCAAATCATTCAATTGAATTTGCTCTTATGTCATTTGTCTTATAGTGCCGTCTTATTAAATTATTTAATTACTGCCACATTAGCTCCGCAAATGAGACACACGGGTATACCGGCAGTATGTCAGTAAACATATACCGTATTATCCCGCATATAACCCATGGGTTATAGCAGATTTTACAAACTATATCACAATTTTTTTTACACGTAATAATATTTCAATATATTTGTTACGTCCCTAAGGACGTAATGTTTTTTTTTTTTTTGCGCTGTATTTTCTTTCTGGCGCTTGTACTTTCACTCTGACAGCTGGCGCTGATATGCTGTCTGACCTGTCAATCATGCAAGAAGCCCGCTGCCATGAGGGTGGGCTCTTCTCGTCTGATGATCAACACTTGCATTTCGCGCACAAGCACTGTGTACCGAGCCTGAACAGTCATGGATAATTGACAATAACAATCGCGCGGTACGAGCGCGAAGCATCATTAGCCACTTCCTGTTTAAGTCAAGTCACCTTTATTTATATAGCGCTTTTTACAATGTAGATTGTTTCAAAGCAGCTTTACAGGAAAAACAATATAAACAAAGTTTGTTTGGCTGAACAGAAGCCCCAAAAGAGCAGGCGAATCAATACAATTGATGAATTTTAAGTGTTAAGTTTCCCCAACTGAGCAAGCCATAGGCGACAGCGGCAAGGAACCAAAACTCCGGCAGGTGACGTAACGAATGAAGAATAGAATGGAGAAAAAACCTTGGGAGAAACCAGGCTCAGTTGGGGGACCAGTTCTCCTCTGGCCAACAGCCAAACCGTGCATGATTATTATACAACAATTCAAGTCCAATATGAAGTCCAATTTGGTCCGGTTAGAGATGGGTTCATGATCGTCACAGGGGAGGGTCCAGTAGAGTCACGGTCTCCGCAGACACCCCAGGGCAGTGCTGTGCTCGTGTCCAGGTCCTTCATCTGATCTGGATACGGCCCGGATCCGGCTGACCACGGTAACCTCGGAATAAACAGAGACCAATATCAGCGTAGATGCCATTCTTCTTCTGATGTATCGAGTACATCAGGTGTTATGGGAATGTTCCCGGTTCCGGCTTATCTAAATTATGCAGCCTAACAATCATTTTACATGATTTGGATTAAAAATGTATGTATAATGTGTTATGTGTATGCCAGGTTGAAAAGATGTGTTTTTAGTCTACATTTAAACTGACAGAGTGTGTCTGCTTCCCGAACTGTAATAGGAAGACTGTTCCAGAGTTTAGGAGCTAAATAGGAAAAGGATCGCCCGCCAGCAGTTGACTTTGATATTCTAGGTATTATAAGCTGGTCAGTATTTTGGGATCGCAATAGACGTGAAGGACTATAATGTGTTAAGAGATCGCTCAAGTACTGTGGAGCTAAACCATTTAATGCTTTGTAAGTAATTAGCAAGATTTTAAAATGTATTCGGTGTTTAATAGGAAGCCAGTGCAGGTTTGACAGAACTGGGCTAATATGCTCATACTTCCTGGTTCTAGTAAGAACTCGAGCTGCTGCATTTTGGACCAGTTGGAATTTGTTTATTAAGCGTGCAGAGCAACCACCTAGTAAAGCATTACAATAATCTAGCCTTGAACTCATGAACGCATGAACTAACTTTTCCGCATTTGTCTTAGATAGCATATGTCGCAATTTAGATATATTTTTAAGATGGAAGAACGCCGTTTTACAGATGCTAGAAACATGGCTTTCAAATGAAAGATTGGTATCAAAGAGCACACCCAGGTTTCTAACTGACGATGAAGACTTGACAGAGCAGCCATCGAGTGTTAGGCAGTAGTCTAGATTATTATGTGCCGAACTTTTTGGTCTGATAATTAGAATCTCTGTTTTTTCAGAATTTAGCAGTAGAAAGTTATTAGTCATCCAATTTTTTATATCGGTTATGCATTCTGTTAATTCAGTGAATTTGTTCGTTTCATCAGGATGAGAAGAAATATAGAGCTGAGTATCATCAGCGTAACTGTTTAATACAGGAAGTGTTCGGCGGGCCAGCTGGAGCGCGGGACATCTCGCGGGCCATTAATAAAATGCTCTCGCGGGCCGGAC
The DNA here is from genome assembly GCA_037043235.1 of Rhodeus uyekii. Lineage (NCBI taxonomy): Eukaryota > Metazoa > Chordata > Actinopteri > Cypriniformes > Acheilognathidae > Rhodeus > Rhodeus uyekii. The sequence goes on along the minus strand of JAWRVZ010000261.1, from coordinate 114,818 downwards.
ATAATTACACGCCGGGCCGGATGTGGCCCGCGGGCCTTGAGTTTGACACCTATGCTCTATATGCTTCCTTTGGGAGTGATTTTGAAAAATATATCATTCATTATAATTTGTATGCTAATGACTCTCACATTTATTATCAAGTATCCATTCAATCTTTGTTTGAATGTTTAGATAATGTTAAGTGCTGGCTAACAATTTTCTCCAGATGAATGAGTCTGAGTTTATTTTATTTGGTAATAAGGGATGTCTTTGTGATGTCATTGACTGCCCGGGATTCCTTTCAGGGAAAAATCTTTATAGTTTGAAAAACCTAGGAGGCATTTTTGACTCTGAGCTCAAATTTGATCACCAAATGAATGCATTGTTAAAAATTGTTTTAATCATCTTAGCTCTATATCTAAGTTGAAGTCTATCCTCTGTTTTTATGACATGGAGAAAGTTGTGCATGCTTTTATGCTGTTTGAATTATAATGTATCTGGGTGTGAGTCAGGTCTCTCTCTCCTGCAGCTCGTTCAGAATTCAGCTGCTAGGCTTCTAACTAAGAAGAGAGAGTACACATTCCAGTGCTTATCTAACAACAATGGCTTCCTATACGTTTCAGAATTCATTATGTGTTGAAAGTGCTTTATTAATAAAGGTTGAGTTAATATCATATTTTAGTTTTTGCAAAACAGTAGAGATAAGTGGAACTGAGGCAATGCTGATAATATTTTTGGGATCAGAAAGACTAAACATTTGATAGAGAAATACCTTGACAAGAAATAAAATTAACGTTGTGAACAAAAAAAATTCAGATATGAATTTGGATCAATTTAAGAACACTTAAGTTAATATATTAGGAAAATCTGACAGTTCTTGTTCAGCTTATATCAAATTTGAAAGATAACAAACCTAATGGTATCTGATGAGCCAAATGACAATGAAAGGGTTTAGATTTTGGTCATAACGCATAAGCAGGTTTAACAAACTGAGATACTGAGAACAAAATTGACTTTAAAAGAAATCATTATTATTTGATTTTGAATTTTGGAATGTTAACATGGTTTGAATACTGTGAAATTATTTTGTTTCAGTGGAAATAATTATTGAAATGATTATTTGAATTTTTTCATTTTTTATTTCTGTTTTTGAAAAAGAAAATTTCAAGATGTTCTGCAATTAAGATGGTACATGCTATTTGCCTGTTAAATGAATGACACTTTCAGTAGAAACTCAAAGCTTAAGACGGATTTTTATGGGATTTATTTATTCTTTCATTGTTTATTTTTATTTAGACCACCTTTGATTTTAATTGGTGTAGTGAAATAGATTTACCCTCTTATTTTATGTACAATGAATTGGAAATTGTTTTGTTTTTGGTTTATTTACAACAACAACAACAAAGTGTATATCTTGATATTTTCATGCAATGATGGGTGATTATACCAGTAGACGTGACACTTTTAACCTAATACCTGGTGTGGGGATTTTGTTGGGAATGTAACACTATTTTCTCATTTATTCCGGGTTCTAGAATAAAAATGTATTTAATTTTTAAATGCATTTAATTTGATGATAAACTAAAATAGCCAATATTCATAATAACAGCGTAAGATGTTTATACAACCATGTCTTTTGTTTTGAAGGTCAATAACACACTCTGTGCTCTGTAAGATATTCTGTTCCAGTTAAGTCTGTGAAGGGAAAACATATTTTTTTGTTTTATTAAATTGTAACCGGAATTAGAGCAAGGGTGAATATATCAATTTGTAGCGGCATTAATTGATAGCCCAGATGTGTTGTTTTACTACACATTTGGTCTAATAGGGGGAAGTTGTGGGGACGATTCGGAAATCCATTGCCGCTTGTATATATATTATTATTTTATTTTTCCTATTTATACCTATATTCTTTTCTTTTTCTTATTTTTCATATGTTCTTTTCCTTTTTCTTATTTGAATGATTTGTAAAGAGTGATGTATAATCAAGTTAGGTATTTCTATTAGTTATATCCTTTCTTTACTTTTCTGTAGTTTTCCATCGTGTAAGGATGAATATTGTCTGCACGGCTCAACAGTTCTCAATGGTGTTATCAGAATGTTTTGGGAAGGTTCTGTTGATTGTTGGAGCCTGAGCCGAGTTCAGCCTTGGAGAAGCTGTGTATTTGTGTGTGTGCGTTAATATGTTCTGTATTGGTGAGGTGATTAACTGGCACCATCAGGAGACGGAATGACTTGCTGTTCTCGACAAGCCACGTCACGAACCCGTAAACCATGTGATCAACGAAGATATGCTTCAGACTGTCTGCTCTTGTGTGGAAAATTACTAGTTTTGTTTCTTTCTTTCTTAGCCAATCAGAATCATTTAAACGTCATCATTGACGTAGTTAGCACCCTCTGTTAGAGTATAATTGCTGTAACAATGTTATTGTATTTGGGGCGGCCTACGAACTCCTTGTGAGACCTGAAGCTGGCTTCTGCTGATGAAACTGCAAACTAAACTTCACTAAAATTTCTTCTATTGACTGCACTTCTGTCTCCTGGTCTTCATTCAACATATCTGGTCCTCGGGTCTTAACTGTAAATTCCCCTACAACAGTTTGCGGCATACGGCTTCGCCTTCTGGTCACAATACAGCCGAAATCGAGCTCGACACGTTTAGATGGATTTTCTACGAAAACCTCCGGACTAAGGAGTGATCCTTATCCGCCTAAAACCATGCTGACCATATTATATCACCCTCAGCATTATATCACGGGTGCCAAACCAAACAAATGGGTCCCGAGCAACAACAAACAAACGCGAGGCCTGTTCTCGCCACCGCAAGCGAAACATCAGAATTCAGCATCTCTACATCAGCCCATTTTAATCACTCCTGCCATTGAGAAAGGATAGTAAAGCTCATTGAGCAGCAAGCTCGAGTCTCAGGCAATGCCGCCCTCTTCCCGCAAGGAACGGCCTTTCCACCAGCGCCAGGCCGCCGCCACCGCGAGCCCTCAGTAAAACGCGCTGCAGTTTCAGCTCACACTTTCTCTGCCCGTCAGCTCACACAAACAAGAGCAGCTGTAATCCTTCCCGGCGCTTTGATTTCAGCAACGCTAAATCACGAGCAGTTTATGCCATCTAGATACTACTGTTGTGGGGAATCCTCGTCTGAAATGTGATTGTTCTAAACTAAAGCGCTGCTATCTCGCAGCTCAAGCAATAGCGCGCACCGAGGTCGATCGCGCCCACTGCTTTCAGTTCGCGCTCATTACAGTCTGATCGCGTGCTCAGCCGCCCACACAAGTATCAAGTACTTATTGCCAACACTGCCTTGATGTTTCAATTTAATCAGGTATTAAGTGGACTCACTGGAAAAGAAATCATATGCACTTCTTATTTCAAAGTAATTAACTGTTTTCAATCATTTAAGTCTATAAGTTTTATAAGTCTATGATATTTGGATGAACCCCTGCTCAGGGTTTATTCAAAGCCAATAAGTTTGTGAACTTTCATAAACTTTGATTTTCCGATTTCCAACAGGTAAGTAAGTGTGTTTTGAAATTAAATATGCAACATGCATCTGATATAAATTAAACTCTCTGTCAATTTTATAATTGAAGGTTTTATTTATGGAAATCAATGTATTTTACAAACCATATTGATTTTGTTATTTCTTGCGTGTATTTAGACGTCTGTAACCAAAATAATTTCAAGAGATTAAAAACACTGAACAACAACAAGTGTTGAGCGCTTTCTCTGGCTCAGCGCAAGCCAATGTGTTCAAATTTACCAGGCGATCATGTGATGCCCCGCCTTTTGCCACATTGTCCAAGATTGAGATGTACCTGTTTCATGATGAACTCTTCCTCTCTCAAGTTCCTTCGCCGTATCCCACAGGTGACGAGCCCTTGCGCCCAACTAACACGCGGCCCAACTAACACAACTAACACCACGCGGTCGTCAGCTCTGCCTCTCCATTGTCGCACCCTATGACGCCGAGGCTTGCCCTCACCTCCACCATCAAGACATCCACCTTCTTCTTGCTCAACTTCCTACGACACCTCAACACTTGCACCAATAGTAAAGGAGGACGACCAAAGCAAAACTACTAGAATAGTTAGTTCCAGATCCACTCTACCTTCAAAATGCCTCAAATCTACGTTCTCCTAAATCTTCATCTTTCTCACTTGCAAGACCAGATCTTCAAGCGTTAAGTCGCAGCAGCACACTGCAGTTTTCCAGCACTGCACCTCACATGCCAGCATCTAGTGACAAACGCCGCCCTTTAAGCGTGAGCTTGCCTCCGCCAGTGGTGCAGACCAGTGGCGTAGCCACGGGTGGGCCTGGGCCCCCTCATTTACATGTCCGGCCCCCTCAGATTTTCAATTGTTTAAAATCGCGACTGTGAAAATGAAAGTGATAGCACATATCGCCCGCTGCACAAGATGATCGCAACGCACCCCCAAAGTCAACAAAGGCACCCTGCGCGTTGTATACAACCAGTCGTGGCTGAGTGGTTAAGGTGATAGACTAGAAATCCATTGGAGTTTCTCCGCGCAGGTTCGAATCCTACCGTGTACTTTATGTTTGGCCCCCTCAAAAAAAAATTCTAGCTACGCCCCTGGTGCAGACTCAGCAACGGCAACACATACCTAAACTTTCCCCTATGTTTGGCCTACAGCCCTGCCTTCCACTTCTAGCGTGAGGCTGCCTCCGTTAGCGGCGCAGGCCCAGATACTGTCTTATCTTCCCTTTCTACCCTTTCTGTCTCTCTCCGGGCTCCAGGTGTCAACCCAAGCATGAGGCTGTCTCCGCAAGTGGCTTCGCCCCTGGCCTTTTTTCTACCTAATTCTCTCTACCATGCTAATTCTCCTTTCATCCTGTTCTCTGTTATGCTCATGCCATTCCACAAACACTTCTGCTTGGAACCACCTCTGTCGCCAACAACAGTTCCTCACTGAAGCTAAGGCTGCTGCCACCAGAGGTGGACCTATTCCCAACCAGTATATCAATATTCAGAGTTGATATTTATCGACGCCTCTAAATGTCCATTCTTCAAGCCTTTTTCGCTTCAAACCACTCTTTTTGGAAGATTATATTTGGAGTGGAAGAGTTCCAGACTTTCCACTCCACATATAGTCTGCTTCACATGGTCTCTACCCACTATCACCGATTCGTATTGCATTTCAATAACACCAAGAACTTCCAAGCCAGCTTCACCATGGGTTACCTAGGTAAAATCTACTTCTCACTGCCAAAATCTAATCCTCTGCTCATCAAAGGTATATCAAAAACTCAACCCACCAGCTCAGACACCAGACAACCAATTACGTCGGAAATCCGTATCCCTACTCTCCGCCAAGGATTCCACCCAAATGTCGTCCGACCACTCAACGCCATGGTCGAGCCATATAGGTTTCAGTTCCTCAGATTCCATCACATCCAACCTTAATCCAAATCCATCCATATTTTGACTCGTCAACGCTGCACAATGAAAGTAAGGTAGACCAAACCATAAGGCCTTTATCTTACACCAACAGCAACAATCCTTTGTAGCCTACCTTCATTTAAGAGATCAGGCCAAACTCCCATCCGACCCACTCTTCACAGAAGACTTAAATCACCCCACCACATGTTTTGTTCCAAAACCAGCAGATCCAAGCACGGGGCCGCAGGTCATCGGAAGCTTTCAGGAGTTACATTTGATCATATCAGTCTCTCCAGAAATGGCTTTCACTGCCACAAGAGACAACAGAAGTTGAGGAAAGAGACAATCTCCATCATCCAACATGCGATAAGTTTCCAGAGGAAGTTCTCCATTACCGCAGTAGTGATGCACCTCCACATGAGCTCAGTTCAAATGGAAATTATTCCACTGCCGCCTCCATTGCCGCAGCAATGATGTTCCCCCATACTCCCGCAGGAGTCAGCCAAGGGGAAATTATCCCACTGCCGTAGCAGTGAAGCCATGTTCATACTGGCTTTCGGTTTCCTCAGATGCTCATAACTCACCATTACTTCCAGCTTTAACCCAAAATCCGACACTTCAGTACATTAAACTTTTCCTGCAATAGAGAAATGGACAGTGTTGGGCTTAAGACAGGCTTTATCCAACGCCAACGTCTGTTTCTCCAGGAGGTTGAAAAAAGCAGAATTATACCAACTATTCGTCTCTCTTCAGACAGCTTCTCCTCTTCCAAAACCTCAAATAAAACAGGAAAAACCCGGATTACATAAAAGCCACGTTCTCAAAAATCCCCATCTCACCGCAGCAGCAGGCCCTCTGCAAGTCTGGGTCGCGCGCCAGATTCTGCAGCCGCCAGGCCCAGCTCGCCCCTCCTCACAGCCGAGCGACACATCGGGCCTCTTGAGCCAGCCTCCATAGACATTCTCCATCCTCCAAGCGTGAGCTTGCCTCCGCCAACAGTGCGAGCTCAGCCTCCTCAATACATACCCATTTCTAACCCTCTCCCTTACGTCTGGCCTGCAGCCCCCCCCCATCTAATCCTAGCGTGAGGCTGCCTCCGTTAGCTGTGCAGGCCCAGACTTCCCACTTTTTTCCCCAAACTCTCCCTCTTTCTAATCTTTCCGTTCCTCCCCAAGCCCCAGGGGCCGACCTAAGCGTGAGGCTGCCTCCGCATGCGACCCCGGCTTCTTTTCCTCCTAATTTCCTTTCCCAAACTCTCCCTCTTTCTAATCTTTCCATTCCTCCCCAAGCCCAAGGGGCCGACCTAAGCGTGAGGCTGCCTCCGCATGTGGCCCCGGCTTCTTTTCCTCCTAATTTCCTTCCCCTAAATCTAAAACTAAATCTTCCTTCACCCTGCTTTCCCAACAGCAAATACATGCATTGGGCCGCTGGTCTTCAGAAGCTTCAAGAGCTACATCAGACCAAACAGATCGCACATCAAACAAGCTTTCAAACTCTCATCAGTGAAACATCCGCTCCTCTCCACTTACAACTTCATGGCCTGTTTTTTCCATTGCCGCAGCAGCAACGCTCAGCCAATTCTCTCCAATTATCCACTGCCGCAGCAGTGACGCTTCCGCAGGAGCAAGGTCTCTCAAATTCCCCACTGCCGCAGCAGTGTCGCTCCCGCAGGAGCCAGCTCTCTCTAACTTCCACTGCCGCAGCAGTGACGCTCCCGCAGGAGCAAGGCTTCTCAAATGATCCACTGCCGCAGCAGTGACGCTCCCGCAGGAGCAAGCACCCTCTAATTATTCACTGCCGCAGCAGTGACGCTCCCGCAGGAGCAAGCGCCCTCCAATTATCCACCGCCGCAGCAGTGACGCTCCCGCAGGAGCTCATTTACAGGGGTGATGTGCCTTCATGCTCCCAAGGCAGCCAATCTCTTCAAAATTTCCACCACCGCGGCAGCGACGTACCTCTTTGGTCCTGCAGCGGCCCAGAGGGGTTTCCACTGCAATGGTAGCGACGTGCCTCCTGCCGCTGGGGGGCCCAGAGGGGTTTCCACTGCTACGACGGTGACGTGTCTCCTGCTGCTGTGAGGGCCCTTAGGGGTTTACACTGCTACGGTAGTGATGTGCCTCCTGCTCCCACAGCGGCCCCGAGGGGTTTCCATCGTCACAGCAGCGACGTGCCTCCTGCTCCCGCTGGGGCCCAGAGGGGTTTCCACTGTCACGGCAGCGACATGCCTCCTGCTCCTGCAGCGACCACCGGGGTTTCCACTACCGCGGTGGTGACATGCCTCCCTACTCCTATGGCAGCCCAGGGGAGGAGTTTCATAGGTTCCCTTCATACTCCCAGGAACTAAATTTCACCCAACTCTCCTTCTTGCAACAAATTGAACAACAAACATATATCCAATGCTAAAGCAATATCGTCCCCTTCGCACCTCAAGCTCTCTACAGTAATACTCATCTGCCCTCCCGAACTCGCAATTAACCCGAACTCTCGATTCGATTAACGCAATCAACACATCATCAGCAATTACACCTCATCCTATCAGCAGGAGAGGAAGCATGTATATATAGACATGTTTGACTCACCTACAGCTCTTGACATTTTTCGGCATCCCTCCACCACCCCAACTCCTCACACTTAATTGTTCCTATCAAAGTCAGGATACGGGGGGAGTGCTCCAGGTTCGGGCTAAATACTGAGCTCGGAGTCCTCTCCTCGGACAGCACGCCAAATACGCTTACCATTTATTGCTCCTGAATCATTTGTAAGTGTGAACTCGTGAAATGTTAATTTTGTAAATTGGTAATTTTTTTCAGGATCAGACGAAATATACAGCTGAGCATTATCAGCGTAACAGTGAAAACTAATGCCATGCTTCCTAATAATTGCACCCAATTGTAGCATGTACAGGGTGAAAAGCAATAGTCCTAGTACTGAGCCTTGAGGAACTCCATACTGAACTTGTGATCAATATGGCATCTCTTCATTTACTGCTACAAACTGATAATGCTCAGATAAGAATGATTTGAACCATGCCAGAGCATGAACAGAAGCTTATATAAAATGAGTTAACAAGATAATTAATGAAGTGATTAACAAGACAGGTGACTAAGATGAAAGAAAATAACTACATGGGAAAAACAAATCAAAACAAACTCAAACTATAACACTTACATGGTCAGAATTTCAATGTTAACGGTTTATTCGAGTTATGCAAATAACAAAAATAAAAATAATGCTGTTTTTAATGTTTAGTATCAATTGTGTGGTGCTGCTTTGGTCTGTGTAAATTATTAATTAATGAACGAATCTTACAGCTTTCCTGTAGCTCAATCAGTAGAGCATTGGTGCTTACAGGGAAAGCAAGAACTGATTCAATGTATTCCTTGAATGCAATGTATGTCGCTTTGAATAAAAGCGTCTGCCAAATGCATAAGTGTAAATAAGTGTAAGTGAATCAGTAAAACAAAATTGGCAATGAAGAATGATGCTTTTATGGTGAAACATCTATAATTTGTCATCTGCAAATAGTGTCTGGGTGTTGCCACGATCCAGTTTTTCTTCATGCACCTCTGTCGCTTTCTTTGGCCCTCACAACACTGCAATATGGTTAATGCTAAATGTTTATATTTTATTATAACTCAGACAAAAGTGTATTATGTGTTGGAATAACCTTTTTTAAGTACTGTAAAGAAGAAGATCACAGAAGATCCACTGCCTGTGTAATCATTCAGGAGGATGTTGCTGCCATCAAAAGGATCATGAGACTACTGCACATAAAATCACCTTCTCATGTAGACTGCACATAAAATCACCCTCTCGTGTAGAATTGAAGAGAATTGTACACGTTTTCTTAGACAAATGGAGGATTCTTTTCAGTGATACTGCAGGCAGTGGTAGACAATAAGTTCAGATTCTAGAACATAAACATTGGCTGGCCTGGCCAATGATGGCCTTCCTGATGCCAGAATTTTTGTTAACTTATCTCATGTGTGGACTAATAGGTATAACAATGTGGATGTACCACTGTTTATGCTAGGGGGTGCTGCCTACCCACTGCTTTCCTGGCGTCTGCAACCATATTCTGACAAAACAGGGTCGACAACTCAACAATCCAGATTCAACCACACTGTCAGCCAAGTTTGTATGACAGTTGAGAGGAACTTTGGTCATTCGAAAGCAAGATGGAGATGTTTCTAGAAAATGTGTTGTTCATATAACCGTCATCAGCCCCATAATATCTGCATGCTTTGTTCTGCAAAAGTTTTGTGAAATCCACCATGAGGATGTGATGTAACTAGAAGAAAATGACAGTGCTTGCCAAGAAAATAATGAAAGATCATCAACTTTACGGAGACAGTCAGTGTGGCCTCATCTCATCTCAATATTAGAGATGCACTCATATGTCAACACTGTGCTTTAAAGCCATGTTTTTTTAAAGACAAAATTGTAAGAAAGAGTTGTACAAATTAAATGATCAATGTTTATTTTAATCTCAGGTTCAGGCTTTATTAAGATCCCTTATGGGCAATTTGGGTGCAGCGTAATAAACACAAATACCACACACAACAATTTAAAAAAATAAAAGATAAATAAAATACAACTAGAGACATGAAAAATATTCAAAAAATTTCCCTCAAGAGTGTTTAGCTATTTTCTTAAAGCATTTAATAATAAGAGATGCTAATGCTATTGGCCTGCAGCTAACTAATGTTAGAGCACTGGTACCACAGTTTCCTCAGTTTAGGGACTCTCTGGAGAGCAAGTGATCTCTGAAAGATTGCTCAGCACAGACCTTAAGCACCCTCCTTTTCCTCATAACCCTTAAAAATCTTTATTACATCAGATTCATTGAAAATGTTATAAACACACCCATAACTCACTTTTGATTTCAGAGAATCTGTTAATCTGGCTTTTTTCAAAGGTTTTTCTTTTTCCGTTTTTTTTTAAAGGTTTTATTAATGTAACACTAGATAAAACTATCTATCTCAGGAAATGTTCAGATGTCAAAGTTTGTTTGTCTGTGCAAAAGATAAGTGTGTCATGGTCTTGTCTTCATGGTTGTTGTGTTTACCTTCTAGTTTCCCATACGTTCATCTGTATCACTGTCTCGTCAGCTGTTCCCTTTACCCTAATCATCCTCTGTTTCTTTCTGTTTCTTCTTTTCTTGCATCCTAGTTCTGTGTTCGTCTTAGTCAGTGTCCGTTCTCATCTCGAATGCGTCGTGTGAACCTTTATATTCTTGAAGTTTGTTTAATAAAAGGAGCAATGGACCTCTCTCCTTTCGATCAAACCTCCATCACGCGAGCCTGTAGGATGAAGGCACAAAGTGCAAACTTGCATTTGTTGTCTCTCTTCCATACAGTCAAATATTATATATTATGCATATTCAGAAATTTGGAACAAATAAAGACAAAAAAATGCATTGACTCTTGCTTATAGATCTCAGGAATCAGGCTCAGCACCTCCTACTTCCACTCGCTACTACGAATCTATAAATCTATACACCTTCCAGAAACCTTCACTCTCAAGAACATTTTCTTTCATTGTTCCTTGCTGATTGAACAATCTCATTCATCCGGAATGCAGGATCCTTGTCAATTTTTCAAAATACAGCTGACAACTCATCCCTTCCGTGAGAAGTTAACATAACAGAAAAAAAATGTCCTTCCTTGCTTTCACTTTCCTTTAGTCCCTCCCCATTCCCTAACACTCGATGGCTGCTGTGTCAAGTCTTCGTCATGAGTTAGAAACCTGCGTTTGCTCTTTGATGCCAATCTTTCATTTGGTCTCTCTGTGGTCATTAAAAATCCCAAATTTGCCTGTTGGCCTAAGTACTATATTAAGTACTACATTTCATTTATTACCTTAAACTGGCAGTTGGTAGTTTGAAGGGGAAGGTTAAGTATTTCATTCAAACACCTCTCTTCTGAGCAACACATGAGAGGAAATACAAGTTTTGGTTAGTTTTGGGTTATTACCTTCATGCATATAAACTGAACTTTTGATTGGATAGTAACAGAGGAGAAGATAAAATAATTACTGCACCATTTTCTTTCTACAGGTCATGCTTGTGGCATAATGCAATAGAATTCATGGGCAATTTCTGAGCCACATTCAACTCAATTACACCAGCTCTTGTTTGGCTACCTGAGAAAGATGAGAGTGTGTCTGATAGAAGACAGAGGAGAAAAAGGCACTGCCCCTGTGTTTCCTCCTCATCTCTTCCTCTCTTCTCTTGTAAAGGACTGAGTGTGATGAAATAATGATGGATAGACTCTGAAAAGTACATTATTCTATATACATTATATTTATTTATTTATTTATTTATTTATTTATTTATTTATTTAATGCAATTTGCATAAACTGGCCAAGATTCATTCACACACATGCATACTTATCTTTGTAACCGGACACATTGTTTCCCTCTTGTACGTTCTCTATGGGCTCAAAATACCGCCAAAAGTATTGTGGTCGTAAATAAAAAGTTTAAGTGTATTTAAAAAAATAACAAGTGTAAATCAAAACTTTAAAGGCATAAAAAACCATGTTGTGCGCAAACTTTAACTTGGTTGTATGTTCTTAAACATTACGCTTTCATTCAGTTTTTGTCTTCTCTTCCATTTTCTGCTCACTTGATATTTTTCTGCTCGCTTGCAATCTTTTCCTCTTCGCTCTCATTTCCAAGTTCTGTGCTTACGATCCCAAAAGTTGCAGTTTAAATTTCATGTAAATTAGGGCGGGCGTGAGCATCACCATTGGTCCACTGGTTCTAGATTGACAGCTCTCTTCCAGCCAATCAGCTCCGGTGGGACTCGCGTTTTCTGTGATTCACTCATTATGATGAATAGATGGATAATCAACGTCAGCCTGCAAATGCCGGACAAATGTAATTTAACATATATCTTTAGAAAGTGGCAGGTTAGTGTTATTGATTTTAGCAAAGGTGCAAGGAATTGAATGCTTTGATAATATCACTTATTATGTTGTGTATTTTGACAGGCAGTGTTAAGGCTGCTTTTAGAGAGATTCTTGTCATGGTTACTGGAAGCCATGCAGCGCTCGCCTCTGGACCAGGATTATTTATATTTTATTTGCACAAATGACTTGATATTGATCACTTCACACTCAAATCGTGTACATATGCCTCAAGAGGTCCAGAAGAATCTCTAGATTGTGTCTGGAGATATTGAGATTATAATCAACACACACTGTGTAAGACTCAATTTTAAATTGTTAAGAGTTTTAGACTCTTTACTAAATTAAACGTGAAAAGCATCTGAATGCGAGTTACGCGGGTAAAGCTTGCTCTTTGTCGAGCAGTATGTAAGGGACCGTGAGAAAAGTGCATGGTTTTTGTTTTGTTTTCTGCTATAATTTGTTGTGTATGTAGACATGAAACTACTGTCATACAGTTAAAGGGGACAGTGGACAACTTTCACAACCTCTCTTTTCAACCCTACTGGTAGAAAAGGAATTTGCATGTCCAAAAATACCTTTCTTTTTGTAATAGCTTTTTCAGCTTTTTCAACTTTGACAATTGTTTTTAAACAGTTTGTTAAAATGCTGCATTTGTTTTTATATCAGGAATTAAATATGCTTGTGTGTGTATATATATATATATATATATATATATATATATATATATATATATATATATATATATATATATATATGCCTGCATTTGGAGAAAGTGTTTGTGTGCAGATACACAAACACACACTGGAAAGTATTTGCTTTCTATGTAAAATCCACTTTTAAAACAAATCTACCATCCTCTAAGTTAATTAATCTTTTCATCTTTTTTCTTAAATTTTACTCCTGATGTTTGATATCATGTCTCTTTTTTTATTTCAGGCAGTGGTTTCATGTCTACTCACACTTAAATTATAGCACAAAATGAAAAAAGACTTGAACTTTTCTCACACCCTTACTGACAAAGGGCGAGTTTTCCCCAAGTAACTCATATTAAGATGCTTTTCACGGGCCACTGCTCATTATATCGAGCAATAAACATAAGTGTACATTGAGACTTATTGTCATATTATGCTGAATGTGTGACGAAAACAGAACTAACTTAACCTTGCTGTTGTGTTGTATTGTCAGTAATACAATAATCACTGTGCATAAAAGAGCTGTGATCTGGAGATTTCACTGTCATGTGGTAAGAATAAAGCAGTTGGTTTATAACAAATCTGTCTCCAAGTACAGTAGAACCCCCGACTTACGAAACGCTCTACGTACGAAAAGTTTGACATAAGATAAAAGATTTAGGGTTTTTTTCCGCCCGAGTTACGACAAAATGATTGAGATGCGAAAAACGAAATCTCGGCGAGGCGACGATTTCCGAGTTTTGTTTTGATATTCGCGCTGATTTTGGTTCGGGTTGGATGAAGAGTACAGTTTGTCCGGTCAGAACAATGATGTCTCACTCAGGGAATGATCCAAAACTGGTATTTATTAAAGGTGCATAGATCGATAAAACCTCAACGATTGGAACTAATTCCCTTCTATTTCACTCAATAAACTACAGTAATACCTCGGTTTACGAGCGACTTGGTATACGAGCAAATCGGTATACGAGCATGGAGGGTCAACTCGGTGTACGAGCATTGTATCGGAGTGCGAGCAAATTTTTCCCCTCACACACGTGCATTTTTGTGTGGAAAGCCCTAATGCTCAGTATCGTCGCGCGCATTTTTACTGGAAATATCCTAATGACAGCCTCATAACACAGTCACGCAGTTCCAACCCCTTTATCACCCCTTAACTCATTCATTCTCTCAGCCTCACTCTGTTTGGCTGCATCATTCACCACAGTGATACTTTTAGAAGTGATAACATTAATTAATTGTGATCGCTATTGTTCACGTAGTGAAATGTATACGTGGTTCATGAATTCATTGTCTCCTACTGCCTGTGTGTGTGAGTGGGGGCTTGTTACAACTTTTTGGATTGTAAGCGCAGAACTTGGAAACGAGAGCGAAGAGGAAAAGAGCGCAAGCGTGACAAAAAACAACAAGTAAGCAGAAAATGGAATGAAAGCATAATATTTAAGAACAAACAAGTTTAAGTTTTGCGCACGAAATAGATTTTAATGCATTTAAAATTTTGATTTACGCTTGTTATCTTTTAAAATACACTTAAACTTTTGATTTACGCTTACAGTACTTTCGGCGTGAAATTGATCCGATAGTTCTCCCTTACTTTGCTAGTAGCTAGCATGAAAATATTCTCTACTGGAATAAGACTTTCCAGTCCTACGGGGCAGTGTATTTTGCTGCCTCTCCAAAATACTTATTATGCTTCTTTAAGAGTATTTGTTTAAAAAAAACAGATTTGGTGAAAAAAATTTATGTTATAACGGGTTCGGTGGAAGACGAACACTGAAGACACGGATGGAAGGGATAAACTCAAAACTCTTTAATTAAACCAAAAACGAACAACACTTTAAAAAGAACTCAAACAAAAAACAAAAAAAAATTCAGAATAGCAGGGGAAACTTAGAACACGGAAATACATACATGCACACGGAGAATAGCGACGTGGAAACATGAAACAGTTTCAACAATCGACAACCAAATGGGAACACAGGAGAGTATTTAACGAGAGTACACATTAGGGACACTTGACAAGGTAAGTTATTAACACGACAGGTGACACAAGGGCACGGGAAGATACACAGACAGGACCCGGAAGTGCAACATGACGAGACAGGGAGATGCAGGGAGGGAACAAGAGGAAACACCGACGGGACCCGAAAGGAAAACACCACATGACATACCAAACCGGCAGAGACAAAGAAGACTCGATAAACAGGAAGTGACAAAGTCCCGACAGACAGGAAGTGCACAAATACACGGCAGACAGGACAAACGGTTAATGAAATATAAAGGTTCAAAGCTACATAGCAATTGTCATCAAATCTCTGTTTCTTAACTCTATAATGTGTCCTGAGAACAGAAGTGAACTTGAGTCTGACTATTTGTGGTATTATGTAAACAAATAAAATAAATGCATATAGTAATAGTGCATGTGTCAGGGTTCTGTCACTTCGATGATCTAGTTTTCTCATGTTCTGTGACAGAGCCTTGTCGTCCATGCATTGCACTGCATTGTCATGTTTTTGTGTGAGCATGCGACTTTGAGTGTCTTGATTTCCATGCTCTCCTGTCTGTGACGTGTCTTGTGTACGGGGGGTGGTGTTCGAATTCGGTTTTGTTCAATCGCTGCTTTGTGTCGGGATTCGAACAAAAGACCTCTGCGTGTTTGTCTTCTGTGTGTGCACACAAATCTAGTGTTAACTATTTCTCTGAAAGGAACTTTCCGCACACAATGCGGTAAAGCGCTATTCATTCAAAACTTGCGGGCCGCATTTACATTAAACTTTCATATTGTCTGGGCTGCATGTTTTAGACCCCTGGTTTAGTTGGTTTGTTACAGATTATGTTATGTTTTATACTAACGACAGACACATATTTGGTTTGTTTTCATTTATATTTATTGCAAGTATTACAAGTAATTAGTTTCAAAGCATATTTAATTAGTTTGAAAGCATATTTACTCTTTATTAGTATTATGTTTGATTAAAACTTATTTCTTTGAGTTTAAGTTACCTGTGAGGAGAGTGGAGGTCTGCTGCTACCGGGAATTGCTATTTCTGTTGGGAGGTCCGCCACAATAAAGGACCGGCTGTTGACTCTTGCCGTGATTTTGTTCCACTGGGCTAACCCATTCAGGAAATAAGCCGGGGGTGTGTGTGTGAAATGGTCTTGTCCTTTGAGTATATAAGCTTCCCTTTCAGGGAACTCGAGCTGCGTCAAAGCGCTAGGGGAAATAGCCTTGCTTCGGTCACGTGAAGATCTGTGCAACCAATGAGAGACGAACGCGTGTGAATGCGTCACTGCCGGCACGTGCCGGTGACGTCATGAGGAAGAGCATAAAAGCGCGTCTGAAACCCGGACGCGTCAGCTCTGAATGTCTTCAGCGTGCTGTGTCTGTGTGAGAGTGATTTTGAGTTTAAGATAGCTAAAAATCAGCAGAATGAGTGTGGAAAATGTGGCGAATGAACAGAGGTTCACACCGTGTGTTTTTCCTTGCCCATGTTGTATAACAGGCAAGGATACACATGTTATGTGTGTAATCTGTTTGGGAGTGGAGCATGCACGGTCGGCACTTGAGAATGCTGGCTGTAAAGACTGCGAGAGGTTTTCGTTGCATGATCTCCGCTCCTGCCTGGCGGTCTGTAACGAGGCCGCCCAGGCTAGTGTTCCCCGTGGTTCGGGACCTGCAGCAGCCGAGGCTTTGCGGTGCTCTCGGTCCTGGGGATCACAAATGGATCTCGCTGAGGCAGCTGGGGTGGGTCCTTCCTTACCTCAGCCCTCGCGAGATCAAGCGGGTCCCAGTCACGAGCACTCCCCAAGAGATGCCCGTGCTGTGACTCCAACGCTAGCTCTATCAAGTTCAGAGAGTGAGATGGATTTAGCTAGTGTTGACCCGGTCGAGGAGGATTCGCCACTCTCCTCGCCGGCGTTTGAGGAGCTAGTTGAGGTTGTGGCGCGAGCGGTCTCTCGTTTGGGGCTTGATTGGCCAACAGAGACCAGAAGCGCTCGTCCAAAAAAGAGCATATTGGACGAGCGTTATCTCCCGACTTGCGTCATTCCCCCGCGCCGAGCAATGCCTTTTATACCCGATTTACATGCCGAGGTATCTAGATCCTGGTGAAGGCCAGCCTCTGAGAAAGTTCATACACGTAATAGTACGATGTATACTAATCTTGTAAGGGCTCAAGATCATTGTTATGGGGGGATGAAGAAAGTGGATGAGACACTTGCGAGTTACCTCGTTCCCCAGTCTGCATCCTCCATTAAAGCTCCGGCGCTCCCCTCCAAGCCGATGCGCGTCACATCGTCTTTGGTGGGGAAAGCATACTCAGAATCGAGTCAGGCCGCAGCGTGTCTGCACACCACGTCACTGCTGCAGGCATATCAGGCTGAGTTGCTTGGGGACCTCAACGAGGGCGGCGGTATCGGTCCGGAGGTAGTGGCAGAGCTGCGCCGGACCGTGGATCTGTCTCTCCGGGCCACTAGGGAGACGGCCTACTCTGTCGGCCGCTCCATGGCAGCTCTGGTGGCTACGGAGAGGCATCTTTGGCTCCTCTGTCCCCTTCGGGCTTGTTCGGCAATGCCGTAAAAAGCGTCGTCGACAAGTTTCAGGAGGCTGCTCGGCAGCAGGCGGCGTTCAGTAAAGTTCTTCCCCGCCACCCTCCACGTGAGACCACCGGTCAAGCGCGGCCTCAAAACTCCTCACATAGGGCCGCTCAAAAACAGAGTGTCGCGACCCATCTCCCTCCGGTTGTCCCCGGGAGGGCGGGCCGACAAGTTCAAGCCGCTGGTAGTAAAGGTGATTTGAGGGTTGTCCTGAACGCCAAGAAGGCTAAGACTAAGCGGCCCTGACGCCAAGCCGCAACAGGGTGGTGTATCCCTGGAGCAGCTCCACAGTCAGCCCGCCATGGGAAAACCACCCCCTCTAAGGAGGGTCCTAGAGCAATCCACCCGGGTTTCCGGAATCAGCCCCGGCTCAGTAGTAGATATGTTCTTAGCACCAGAGGCCAGCCCAGGGAGGCTGGTTACCCTAGTAGAATTCCGGGACGCGTGGTCACGGCTACCCGGTATCTCTCAGTGGGTCCTGCCCATGGTGATCTTAGGGTACGCCATTCAGTTCGGGGTTTCACCACCTCAATTCTCGGGGGTCCTACAGTCAGTGGTAGGCCCTCAGCAGCCTCTGGTCATGGAGCAAGAAGTAGACACTTTTCTGGCGAAAGGGGCCATCGAGTATGTACCCCTCGCAGAAAGCAAGTCCGGGTTCTACAGCCGGTACTTCATTGTTCCAAAGAAGGATGGAGGGTTGCGGCCTATTCTGGATTTACGTCTCTTGAATCGTGCGGTCAAGCGTCTAAAGTTCAAAATGCTAACGCTCAAACAGATCGTAGTGCAGGTCAGATCCGAGGATTGGTTTGTCACAGTCGACCTCAAGGACACATATTTCCATGTCTCCATCCTTCCGCAACACAGGAAGTTCCTGAGGTTCGCCTTTGGGGGAAAGGCGTACCAGTATCGGGTGCTTCCTTTCGGCCTAGCGCTCTCACCCCGCACGTTCACAAAAGTAGTGGACGCTGCGCTAGCTCCGCTGCGGTTACGGGGCATCCGTGTTTTAAATTATATCGACGACTGGCTTATTCTGGCCCAGTCACCGCAGTTAGCGGAGCAACATCAAAATGTAGTGCTCGCACATATGAAGGAGCTGGGGTTGAAGCTGAACGCCAAGAAGAGTGTTCTTTCTCCTGCTCAGAGAACCACTTTCTTGGGAGTCATCTGGGACTCAGTCGCAATGTCGGCTTTCCCCCGAGCGCATCCAAGTTATTTGTTCAGCTGTCAAGAGCATCAAGTTAGGCCAGCCACTCACGGTGAAACACTTTCAGAGAGTGTTAGGGCTGATGGCAGCGGCATCCAGTATCATCCCACTGGGCCTTCTGCATATGAGACCCCTGCAGATCCTCCTCTGGGCCCAGGGGAAGCTGCTCTCTCTCAGGGCGATGCCTACATCCCGGGGGTCCAGAATGTGGGAGCAGACGCCCTATCGAGACAGGGGGCAAGACCAGGGGAATGGCGACTCCACCCCGATGTGGTGGAGCAGATTTGGGAAAGATACGGCAAGGCACAGGTCGACCTGTTTGCCTCGGTAGAGAACACCCACTGCCCTCTGTGGTTTTCACTAACACATCCAGCGCCTCTGGGGCGGGATGCCATGGTGCAGGCGTGGCCGAGGTTACGCCTGTACGCCTTTCCCCCGATCGCTCTGCTCCCGGGAGTTCTGGCCAAGATTCGCCGGGACAAGGTCCATCTCACGCTAGTGGCCCCCCACTGGCCACCCAGAATTTGGTTCGCGGATCTTGTGTCCCTCCTAGACGGAGTCCCTTGGGAGATTCCGGTCAGGAGGGACCTTCTGTCCCAGGCGGAGGGTTGCATTCTTTATCCGCAACCAGAGCTAATGAAGCTGTGGGTCTGGCCCCTGAAGGGGTCCAGCTCATAGAATCCGGTCTCTTAGCCGAGGTTGTTGAGACCATCCTTCAGTCCAGAGCTCCCTCCACGAGGAAACTCTACGCTTTGAAGTGGAAACTTTTCACGGCCTAGTGTAGTGAAAGGCAGGTGAACCCAGTAACCTGTCAAGTCGGCAAAGTACTGGAGTTCCTGCAAGAAAGATTTGCGGCAGGGTTTTTCCCCTCCACCTTGAAGGTTTATGTGGCTGCCATAGCGGCTTGCCGCGTACCTCTGGGTGGGGTATCCTTGGGCAGGGACCCCCTAGTCACTCGTTTCCTCCGTGGCACATTAAGGCTGAGAACTGCGGCACAGACCCGGGTGCCGGCTTGGGACTTGTCTGTAGTAATCCAAGGCCTGTCCCAGGCACCCTTCGAACCTCTAGAGGAAATCTCTATTAAGTACCTCTCTCTTAAGACCCTTCTTTTGCTGGCAATCACCTCGCTTAAGGTGTCACTTAAGGTTAACACCTCGGCCGGCGTCACTGAGGTGGCGTTGGTATTGTGTTCCCCTAGCGCTTTGACGCAGCTCGAGTTCCCTGAAAGGGAACGTCTCGGGTTACGAATGTAACCCTGGTTCCCTGAGGGGAACGAGACGCTGCGTCAAAGCGCTAGGGGAAATAGCCTTGCTTCGGTCACGTGAAGATCTGTGCAACCAATGAGAGACGAACGCGTGTGAATGCGTCACTGCCGGCACGTGCCGGTGACGTCATGAGGAAGAGCATAAAAGCGCGTCTGAAACCCGGACGCGTCAGCATGAATGTCTGAAGCGGGCACGGAGGCGCAAGGAGCTGAGGCAAAGACGCAGCGTCTCGTTCCCCTCAGGGAACCAGGGTTACATTCGTAACCCGAGACGTTCCCAGGTTAAACAATTAGAAGGTCAGGTCATGTTTTATTTTTTTATTTAAAGTTGGTTTTTGGTTATTTGTCTCTTTATTTTCATTTAGTTGTGAAGTAATTTTCTTTTGTGATTTTGTTTGTTTATTTTTTTATTAAATAAATATGATTTTGTTGTTTGGAAATCTTGTGTTCCTCGTCTTGGATTGCTTGGTCCCTCACAGGTAGTTTGAGGGACCAAGCAATGAGGGGACGCCCCCCCCCCCCCCCCCCCCCATGTCTGATGTCATAGCCCTGGTGACATAGTTTTCCCATTACATTTAATCAGCTTAACTTTTAATCAGTAAACATATCTGAATTTTGAAAACTGATAAGTTTGTCAACTGTCTACAATTCAGCTCAAATGAATTCATAATGAGTAGTGTGTAACAGTCAACCATTCAATAAATGCAGAGTTTGAAGTATAAGCTGTGTGCAGCCTTCAAGGGTGTGCCATGTTTTGGCAGTGTTCTTTTCGCATGTATCTTTTTCAAGAACTATGTAGTTGTGTCTGACACTGCTTTGATGCAGCCAAACCTCATACTGAGAGACCTGTGCCAGTCTGAGTTAATGCCAAACCTGGGCTGTGTCATCCTGATCTCCTCTGATGTGAGCACACAGGTGAACGAGTTCAAGTATGTAAGTCTGACAGTGAAACGTGGTCATGGACTTTTCTTTTGATCACTTATTTATGCAATGCTTTGAGTGTAATACTGCCATACAAAGTGCCTCACAAGTACTGTATAGCAAACATGAAAGCAGAAAAGAAAGAAAAGCATCCCATGTTAGGTCTAAAACCCAACTTCCCTTATGTTTTGCCACAGGACAGCAATTGTGAGTAAATGTTCTGTCATCTCTGTAGGAATGTATAATGAAGTTGGTGAGGGTTTAAGGTTGTAGAAAGAAACATTTCTCTTTAGCAATACTTAAAAGTGAATTTCACATCGCAAGCATAATGCCTGTCAGTACAACATGCTTTACAGGACTAAACATGCATCATGATTTTCACAGATCACACTACAACACTTATTAATACACAACTTCAGTTTATTTGTGAGTTGAGGGTAGCTAAGTATATGACAGTAAAAACTGCATGAACAAGGCCATCAAGTAATGCCTCCCATACACTACATGATTTTGTCATTGTTCTTTTCACGCTATACATGGCTGTTTGGGGTAGTATGACGTTGCTGTGGTTTGCACATTACACAACCTATTAGCAGCTGGGGGTCACAACACCTCCAACAAACTTTCAATAAGAAGAACAAATCTGTCTTCTGTGCAAACTAACATTTCACAACAAAATGCATGCAATGTTATGGACAGAGACTCAGACAAGTGTTAAGTTCAATCCAAGGTTTTTATTTTCACAATTAAAGAATAATGTAAGATGAAATGGTAATATAGCTTAAGAGTTTTTGGGATGGTCAGGCTTACAGGATAATGGGGGTTAGAGTCAAGAGAAGGGGTAGGGCAGGTCCAGGATGCAGTGAATTGAGATGGAAAGCAGTGGAAGTTGAGAAGGAAGCCAGGAGAGGAATCTTAACTGGGGTTTGTTTGGAACCGCGTAGATTGCAGTGAGTGGTCTAGAGTGCAATGTAGGTCTGACAGTGAACTGTAGTAAGGTGCGTGCTTTTGTAGCTTTGGAACGTCCCAGAGACATATTGCAGATGAGCAAACGCTATAAAAAATACAATGTAACACATATAAACATAAAATAGACATCTCTGTGTGTTATCAGGGGACCAAGCCACCATGATAGACTTTGCTCAGGGATTACAGAATGATTAAAAAAGTATTTCAGATGCTGTGCAATGTGATTGGTCTGCTGGTTGGTCCAGTTATGCCATCCCATCCCAAAGTCACATGTTTTTTTTGATGGAACGTAGTCTATGTGGATGTTTTCATGTCGCAAAAAAAAGTATCTCATGTAACTCATTTGAGTCCATACATTTTTTTATGCGGAGCCTTTTTGAACTTATGTCCATCTTGCTATTCCCATGCACCATTTTTTTTCTTTTATATCCCAAAATGGAACTAAAAATAAAAATAGGTGGATGGAACCACTTCCCGTGAAGGAATGGGCCTTCCTCCAGCATCTGGCCACTGCAGCATATTCAGTCCTGGGGTCTCATTTATAAAACGTGCGTACGCACAAAATGGGCCTGAAAACGTACGTTAGGGCCATGGAAAACAAGACGACGATCTGACAACACAAGGAAGGTTAGCGGGCATAATATAGTCAGATGATGATGAGCGGCAGCTGATGGGGATGAGTGAGCGCGTGAGTGTGATCAGTGACCACGCCTCCCACACTCGCTCCGCGCATCCACACACATGCAGATAGAGAAGCCAGCGATTTCATAAACCGTGACATCATGCCTTGTCACACCATGTTACCGCTGTGCAGGCTGGTGGTGGTGGTGTAATGGTGTGGGGGATGTTTTCTTGGCACACTTTAGGCCCCTTAGTGCCAATTGGGCATTGTTTAAATGCCACGGCCTACCTGAGCATTGTTTCTGACCATGTCCATCCCTTTATGACCACCCTATACCCATCCTCTGATGGCTACTTCCAGCAGGATAATGCACCATGTCACAAAGCTCGAATCATTTCAAATTGGTTTCTTGAACATGACAATGAGTTCACTGTACTAAAATGGCCCCACAGTCACCAAATCTCAACCCAACAGAGAATCTTTGGGATGTGGTGGAACAGGAGATTTGTGCCCTGGACGTGCATCCCACAAATCTCCATCAACTGCAAGATGCTCCTATCAATATGGGCAAAAATTTCTAAAGAATGCTTTCAGCACCTTGTTTAATCAATGCCACGTAGAATTAAGGCAGTTCTGAAGGCAAAAGGGGGTCAAACACAGTATTAGTATTAGGTGTTCCACACACACACACACACACACACACACACACACACACACACACACACACACACACACACACACACACACACACACACACACGTAAGCTGTGGCTAGACTCCAGGACAGCACTTGATAACCAAGTCAAATCGAGTGCAACTGTGGTGCCTTGAGCGAAAACTACCCATTGGCATATTGTGGATACTCACCAGTGTATATTTATCTTTGGACTTTCTTTTCCTGTTTGTGGTTTCTTCGATTTATTTTTTTGTCCTGATACATACTCACCTGGAGAACTGTCTGTTTTGGCACTGAAATGCTGTTGCAGAATGAGCCATCCATTTTTCGATCTATTCTATCGATCTTCCAGCGAACCGGGGCTGCTCACATTGTTACAGGACCCCTCAGTTGGAATCGCTCACAACCATGCACTTCTATCGTCTGGGCTTTGCGGTTCGATGTTTTGAGCTGCAGGCTCCCGTCGGACACCGTGCAAGCCCTACTGAAAGGGCAGTTGGAATCATGGACACCTTGTTAGCCTATCAGTGGGGCTCACTCTTTTGCTGCAGGCTTCTGTCAGATGCTGCGTTGGCCCTACCTGTCAAGATAGTGAAATAGTTTTTCATATTTTGGTCAGTTTGGCTTGCTTATCCGAAGCGGTTAGCCATTGGTGGTGTCTGCCTGTCTGATATTGAGAGCTACAGGGTTCCGTTGAATGCCATGCAACCCTAACTCTGGTCGGAAAGAATCATGCACGCTCCCTTTACCTCCCAGTGGGGCTCACCCTTCTGATCCAATGAGCTGCAGGCTCCCCCCAGTAACTGTGTTGCCTTCCCAATTGGGTGTTAGAATCGCTTTCAACCAATTTCAACAGACTGGCGGGGCCTACCCATTGGTTGCTGAGAGCTGTAGGCTCATGAAGTTATGTTTATTACCAAAGTTTAGGAGGAGCACACTCAAAGTATCTAATCAATCAGCACGAGAGGAGGTGTAAAAATACGTAACTAATACGTGTTCTTTGACAGTTTTTTTCTGCATTTCACCACCACCCCAGCTCCTCACACTCACCCGGTTACCATCTTAACAAGATGTAACTAGCCACTCACTTCTTTCTGGCAAGGATGACCACAATAAGAAAAACTCAAAAGAAAACTTTTTTCTTACGAGAAGTGTTTATTTATTAATACAAAATCAATCAATGGAATAAATTAAGAAACATACAATGACAAAAGTTAATTTACCCTCAAAAGATGTAAACAATCCGCCAACCCTCTAAACCCTAACACAAACTTAGCTTAATTGCACAGAACAATCTAAAAATAAAGAATAAACTACATAAATACCCCCCCACCCCCACAGTCGTCCTCACACTTCAACATCAGTTTGCGCTGTAAGCAAACATCCCGCACTGCTAGCTTAGAAAATTCAACAAACACAAAAGGAACAGCAAACCATTAAACCTAATGGAAAAACAAGATACAATTAACAAAAATAACTACAATACTTAAACTTCATTAAAATGATTTAAAAAAAACACTGATCACAAGGAAAATTGGTGTAACGTTATCCTACAACTGACCAAACATCTGGACCATGTGTGCACAAACATACAGGGAAGTGTCACACCAGCACATTTCCCAAAGGATCAGGCCCCATCTCCAGGCCTCCCTTCAGATGCCTGCTTAAAAACCCTCTTCCTGCCTGGCCACACCTCACTGGCTACAAAGAGGTATGGGAGTACCCTATGTTCGAGAACTCAGAGCCCCGCCAAATATACATTTGTAAGTATGAAATTGTGAATGTTGCACTGAGTCTCACGGAGGAATCTTTCCAGTTATGTTTCCATTGAGCCTGGTATAGCATGGCATGATTACAAACCCTTCTCAGCCTGGAATTGTTTTGAACCGTGCTGCTAGAATGCATGTTGTGATGTTGCCCCTCAGGATTGGTCTCTTGTCTGCTGCGTGGCTGCCAGTTGCTCTGAAGCTGGCTAAGAGCACTATTTGTGTGATGTAAACACAAAATAATAATAAAATTAAAAGAAACATTGCTATTTCCATCTCATATCATCAGTAAACCGCTGTGTTATCTAGGTAACGACTTTGTATCCCATATCTTTCCTGCAGATCAATCAGTAGAGCATTGGTTTTTACAACTCCAAGAGCATGGGTTTGATCCCAGGGAAAGTAAGAACTGATTACAATGTGTTCCTAGATTTGAATGAAAGTTGCTTTGGATAAAAGTGTCTGCCAAGTGCATAAATCTAAATGCATTTCATTCCAAAAGAGCAGATGTTAGCAGTGGTAAACAAACCCTATCCATGTTGTCTGTCCTGGTTTGGCACGGAATGGAAAAATTAATAAAGAGAATGGTTTAAAAAAACAAACAGTTCAATTGCTTAAATATTTGAATAGTTTGAATGTTCTGAGCATTTTGCAAAAGCAAGTCATACTTGCTCTGAAGCAGCAGCACAGCAGATCTAGTCTGCCAAGACCAAACCATTCCATTTACATTAATTAAATAAAAATGTTTTATCCAGAGAGTTGTCAAGACTGAGTTAGCTATTATCAAACATAAACATTAGCTAATGATAGTTACATAAAACGCCACTGGTCAGATTATGTTAAACTGTCAAAAAATTGGTTTACCAGTGAGTATGCCTGGGAAACACCAGGTTTTTTTTGTACTATTCAGTGTTTGGAGATATTGGTTACCCTATGACTATTTTTTCAATAGCTCTTATCATGACTCACTGACAGTGAGATTCCACTGAGCTGAAGTGATAATCTTTTCTGGAAATCCATATTTTGCTGTTACATGGTAGGGGGTGCTATTAGACATCTTCTGAAGTAGTATAGCATCTCCGGATCAAAGAGATCTGCGCAACCCAGTGCGAGCGGATAAGATGGGTTCATCAAACATTCAAAAGCTTGTAAATCAGAACTTTACCCAAATGTCAAACCCACAAAGAGGTATAGGACTGTGCAAGCTTTAGGTGTGTTGATTGACTTGATCTACTCTTATCTATGTTTTGAATCCAGTCTGAGCAAAGTCTCGAACAAAAATACAATTTTCTCAGATTTTCGTTTAATATTGCTTTAACTACACTTACCCACATTTCAGTGCTGATAAAAAAGAATAAATGAAGCTAAAATAAGATGGTTTGATTCTTTAAAAGTAGAAACTCTTTTCTTTCTTTAGTTATATTGACTGTTTACATATTCTTACAACAACATTTTCTGGGTGGCATGACAGTATTGTTAATATGAAAAAAGAAATACTGTCTGAGAATTTCAGGTTTAATGTTTGGTAAAGCAATTGGAGAAAGGAGGGGACATAATGATGGTGGGTAGCTAGATAATGTTTAGATTAAATTGAAATCTGATAACAATGTGTCCCCAATGACCTCAGGACGCAGAACATAAATGTCTCCAGGAACATGCACATAATAACACATTGCACACACTTGACTATGCACAATATTAAATGTATATTATAGAGATGTTTATTTTATTTTAAAAAGGCTGAATGTGCACAATGTGTTAGTCCACGTGAGTGTGTACATGCTTGTGTGCTCTCTGTCTCATTCCTGAGGTGCTTTTGCAGGAAGATGAAAGGCTTCTGATGAAGTGTGGATACTTGGGCCTGTGACAGCTGTATATTAATCTACAGAACTTCAGACAAAGCATTTTCTCTCTCCAGTTCTCTCCCCTATCCACTCTCTCATCTGAAAAACACTACAGACCCCAGGGTCCTCTGCATCCGCCTCGGCTGCAAGACATGAAACAGAAATTGGTTCACTTTAAGAGCTTTAGCTCGTTTGAAGCCTCACCAGCTGCTTTACCTATCTTTTCTGACTTTTTTCTCTTTATGTTGTACCATATTGTGACATGTAAGCAGAACATCAACACTTCAAACTAATAATTGGGAGATGAAACAGAGAAAATTTGGTTGGTGAAAGTGTTCATTGTGCTATGGAATATTACAAATATGACAAATTACTCAAGAAGAATTGTACGTTACTGAAAAAGCTTTGACCTTTTCATTGAAAACATCACAATCTATACTATGACAATATGTATGTTTCAAATAAAATATTGTCATTAAAAAAGGAAAGGAACATTTTTTTCAATTGCTGTGGAATTATAATGAATATATATGTTGAAGAAAGAATGATCCTCACACAAGCATCACATGATCTTCAAATCTTCTGATCATGTGCACATGGTCATGATGCTATTGATAGATAGATAGATAGATAGATAGATAGATAGATAGATAGATAGATAGATAGATAGATAGATAGATAGATAGATAGATAGATAGATAGATAGATAATTTATTGTCATTTCACATGTACAAGTACAGTGTAACGAAATTAAACTTGGAGTCAAGTCTCCTAGCCGCTGCGTGTGCACGCGCCGCCATACTTTTTCCAGAAATTACAGAATGCAGATTAGCAAGCGTTACATACATTACACATAGGAAACATAATAATGCAATTTTACACACACAGTCCACGAGGTCACGTGTTGGAATTTTTTGTCCAATGGAGTTTTGGGGGCGGAATAGATAAGAACAGATAGGCAGGACACTCAGACGGTTGAGAGGGAGAGAGTTAGTCACAGCATCAGGTGTTATGAGAACAGCTCTGTGGCTTTGTCCCTGAAGGAAGATAAGGGCGACCAGGCTGACGTCATCATGCTGGATTCCCAACAGAGAAATAGAGGCAGAAAAGTCTTAAAGTCCCTTTTTTTTAATAATCCATTTACAATCTTCTGTAATTTGTCCGGATCATAATCAGTTCAGTCAAGTTCAGTTCTGGTCCTCAGCACCGTGTCCAACCTTATAGCCAGACCAGATACCATCCGTGAAAGATCACCAAACTGTCTCGCTGTCCCGACTGTGTTGTTGCGGTACAGTTCACATAGGTTACGAGTCAGTTCCTCAATCTTAACCACTCGCAGATCTAATTCCTTCACACGGTCAGACACGGCCTCGAGGCAATTCTTCATATCCACAGACAGCGGCTCGGTGAATTTGCTCGCAGCTGTCTTCCCAATCTTCCGATAAGTCAGGAAAATTCCGAAGCCAAAGAATAGGAATCCCGCTATCAGTAATCCAATCATATATAAATCTTCTGCATCTTCAATCGATAGTGCCTCTAGGCACAGGACCTGCCAGTTGTTCCATCGGTCCATCACATACCCAGCAGCAAACGTCCCGTCCGGGCAGGTGGGCTCTCCCGGAGCTGCCTTTCTTTGTGAAAAAATCTTGTCGATCGCGCTGATTGACCAGTTGATCAATTCCATTTCAATATTGTCAGGAGTCCAGTAGCAGCGGGTCAGAGGAAAAAACAGACAGAATGCGCGCAAGGGCAAAGCAGGTCAGAGCGGAGCTTAGGAAAACACGTCTGCAGTGTCTGGAGTCAGGAAGAGGAAGGAATCAATTGTATTCATATTGAACATCTGAATACAAACAATGATCAAATATACATAAATGGATTTTCTTCCATCTGTTTTCCATAATTTATATATCTTTACAGAGGTAAAAAGAAAGGTAACAAGAGCAGGCCAATCAATAACATTGAAGAATATTAAGTGTTATGTGTCCTCAACTAAGAAAACCAGAGGCACCAGTGGCAGGAACCAAAACTCAAGCAGGAAACAGTGTACATGAAGAACAGGATAGAGAAAAAAACCCTTGGAGAAACCAGGCTCAGTCGGGGGACCAGTTCTCTTCTAACCAACAGCCAAACAGTACATGATTATTATATTGACAACAATTCAGGTCAGAAGTCAAATTGAGATTGAGACACTCAAAAAATTTAATCAAGTTCGGTCTGGTTGGAGATGGGTTCATGATCGTCACATGGGAGGGTCTAGTAGAGTTATGGTCTCTGCAGACCCTTCAGGGCAGTGCTGTGCTCGTGTCCAGGTGCAGGTCCTTCATCTGATCTGAATATGGCCCAGATCCGGCTGACCACGGTAACCTCAGGATAAACAGAGACTAATATCAGCATAGATGCCATTCTTCTTCTGATGTAATGAGTACATCAGATGTTATGGGAATGTTCTGGCTGCCCTAAATTACGCATTTTATATGATTTTAATTAATCAATGCGTTATATGTATTTCAGGATGAGGAGGTGTTTTTAGTCTAGATTTAAACTGACCGAGTTTAAAATGTATACAGTGTTTAATAGGGAGCCAATGTAGTGTCTTGTGATGGATGTTGATGTTAAAGTGTTGAACGACACTTTCAGCACAGTGATGACAACAGTTGCCAAGGACATCATTGGCCTCCATCGCCCAAAGAAAAAACCCTGGGTTACAGAAGAGATTCTAAATCTGTTTGATGCTCGAAGAGATCGAAAAAACACCAGACACACAACAAGGGCCGTTAACAAGGGTCGTGAAATAAACAAGAATGTCCGAAAAAGCCTGAAGAAAGCAAAAGAAGATTGGATTGCACAAGAGTCAGTACTATTCAAGATGAAAATGGAACATGCCTCACAGAAGCAAGTGACATTGCAGAAAGATGGACTGATTATTGTAAAGAACTCTACAACCATTCCGTCCTCAGGAGACCCAGAGGTGCTTAAAGTTCCAAACTCCACAAATAATGATGATTATTTCCTGTTTAATGATGAAGAATGATTTTCCCATTCTCAAAGAAAAGGTGGAGTTTGCAATAAGAGCAATGAAGGATGGAAAGGCAGCTGGAGTAGACAACATCCCAGCTGAACTTATCAAGAATTGTGGGGAATCAGTGATAGAACTATTAACACAAATCTGCAATAAGATCTGGCAGACAGGCGAATGGCCAACACAGTGGACCCAGTCACTTATTATAACACTCCCCAAAAAAGGCCAACTCCAGCTGTGCCAAAATTACAGAACTATCAGTTTGATCAGCCATGCTAGTAAGGTGATGCTGAAGATCATCTTAAACAGACTGAACCCACAAGCAGAAGAAATAATCGCTGAAGAACAGGTTGGGTTCCGTAGTGGAAGCAGCACCACAGAACAAATTTTCAATCTTAGGCTTCTGTGCGAAAAGTACTCACAACATCAACAAGACATCTATCATGTGTTTATAGATTTCAAAAAGGCTTTTGATAGGGTGTGGCATGAGGCATTGTGGGCCACAATGAAAAAGTACAACATGGGTCAAAAGTTGACCAAAACCATCAAGCAGCTGTATGCCAAGGCTACCAGTGCAGTGATTGTTCAAGGTTCTGTGGGGGACTGGTTCAAACCAACAGTTGGAGTACAACAAGGCTGTCTCCTGTCACCCATGCTTTTCAACATCTACTTGGAGAGCGTAATATCACCAACCTCCGCTTTGCAGATGACATTGTTGGGCTGGCAGGCAATGAAGATGAGCTTGCCACCTTAGTGAAGAACCTGGATGAAACATCTTCAGATTTGACATGGAGATAAGTGCAGAGAAGACAACGCTGATGACAAACAGTAGCAAACAAATCTCAATCAACATGAAAGTCAGAGGAAAGGAACTGGAAACAGTGGGCCAATTCAAGTATCTTGGTTCCATTATCACGGAAGAGGGATCAAGAGCATACATTTTGTCTCGAGCAGCACAAACAACGCTAAAGACCCATCTGGAAAGATAAGAACATCTGCCTGAAAACTAAAATAAGGCTATTGAGAGCACTGGTCATCTCAATCTTTCTGTATTCATGTGAGGCCTGGACCCTGACAGCAGAACTACAAAGAACAATTCAAGCACTTGAAATGAGATTCTACAGAATCATCCTTGGCATCTCTTACATGGACCACATCACAAATGAAGAATTGCGCAACACCATCAGGCGCAAAGTAGGCCATTATGAAGACCTCCTCACTATTGTGAAAAGGAGAAAGCTGGAATGGTATGGCCATGTTACTAGAGCGAACAGTCTATCCACAACAATACTGCAGGGTACTGTTCAAGGTGGCAGAAGGAGAGGTAGGCAGAGAAAAAAGTGGAGCGATAACATCCCAGAATGGACCAGGAAAAGTTTTGCAGAGACACAGGCATTGGCACATGAGTCAAGTGGAGGGAATTGGTCAGACGTTTAGCAGTACAGTGCCTCAACGACCACACTAGGTCAAGAGACTGATGATGATGATGATGATGATAATGTAGTGTTGACAGAACAATGCTAATATTCTCAGTATTCACTTCATGGTTCACATCCATTTAGGACCAGCTGGAGTTTGTTTATTAAGCGTGCAGGGCAACCACCCAGTAGAGCAGGGGTGTCAAACTCATTTTGGTCGGGGGGCCGCATATTGCTTAATCTGATGTCAAGGGGGCCAGACCAGTGAACTCATAGCAAAATTACATAGAACTAACAATAAGTCTGCTTTTTTTGTATTAGTGCATTATATTATAAATTATATTAAATTATAAAAATCTTTAAATTAAATGAATGATTAATGAATGATGATTGTCCTTTTACAAAATATATTATGAACAACCTACGTAGTATTGCAATTTCAAAAACACCATTACTCAGTTTAACATTTATTTAAGTGCATTATGCATAAAAAATTGTCAGTTATTTTACAATGATGATGTTTCAGTTTTGTGGAATTTAAAAACACTGTCCTGCTAGCTGTCCTATACACTGTCCTACACTACACTGTCCTATGTTAGCACTAATGTTGTCCGACTTCACCAGTCGGAGATCAATAAAATGAACATTAAAGAGAAGTGTGAACTCACAATTATGATGGCACTAATATGCTCTGGCCACCTTCCAATTTGCAGGAATGATTAGATTCTTAGCAGATTATCCTCACTCTATGGCTGGATGTCTAAGGTGTCACGTTTCAGAAAGGGAGGACTCAAGGATGCAGGAAAAGGTACATTTATTAGGTTACAAATAAAACAAACATAAACCAAAACCACCCACAAGGGGGGAAATATAACTAGAAAACTGACCATAAAGCATGTCACAGGGAACTAGGAGACAGGGTACAGACCAGACGTGGAAACAGCAGGAACAACCATGAAAGACAATGACGCGACACCGGACAGCAAGCACTGAGGGATAGGGCACATGAGAGAAGGTAGTGACGAGAGAAAGCTGGGAATGATTACGGGAAACAAGGAGGCGGGGCAGACGCTAACGAGACATAAACATGTGAGCGAGAGAGAGTAGTGCCACGGTTCAGTCCACTAGAACACTAAAAACACTGGAAACAGAGACTGAAGCTGACAGAACCGTGACATAAGGGGCGTCCGCAGAATAACATACACTGTAAAAAAAATTCTCGTAAAAAAACGGTAAATGACTGGCAGCTGCGGCTGCCAAACAAAAACCATAAAATTAAAGTAAAATATCTTAATTCAAATAAAGAGCAAAAACAATAATTTTACAGAAATTTTCATTAAAAATTGTAGTGAAAAAACTTGTTATTTTACAGATTTTCCCCGTGTTTAAAGTAAGATATTTTACCTTTTTTTTACAGTTTTTCTTTGGCAGCCATAGCTGCCAGTCATTTACCGTTTTTTTAAGATTTTTTTTTTACAGTGTAAAACTGTTATTTTATGGACCTTTCGTAGATTATTGTGATCAAAAACCTTATTTAAATGACAGTGTTAACAGTTCTACGAATAAACTAACTAAATTATTACAGTCAAAAACCTTCAATTAACTGATATTGCTAAGAGTTCTATGGCTAAACATTGTTATTTTACAGGTATTTACTAAACTATTACAGTCAAACACCTTTAATTAAATGATATTGCTAAAAGTTCTACGGATAAACACTGTTATTTTACAGGTATTTACTAAATTATTACAGTCAAACACCTTTAATTAAATTATATCGCTAAGAGTTCTACGGATAAATACTGTTATTTTACAGGTATTTACTAAATGATTACAGTCAAAAACCTTCAATTAACTGATATCGCTAAGAGTTGTATGGATAAACAGTTATTTTACAGGTATTTACTAAATGATTACAGTCAAACGCCTTCAATTAAATGATATTGCTAAGAGTTCTATGGATAAACAGTTATTTTACAGGTATTTACTAAATGATTACAGTCAAACGCCTTCAATAAAACGACAGTGTTAAGAGTGCTACAGATAAACACTTATTTTACAGATTTCCTAAATGATTACAGTCAAACAATAAATAGTCAAGACGTGCTCAAGATTTAAAATTGAGTTTTATTTTGGCAGATAAAATAAGTATAAACAGTATAAAAAAAATTTAAATCATCTCAAACTTCAATTTGCAGCATTTGTTTACATATAATTTAATAGTGTTTAAATTATGTAAAACATGCAATCTAAAATCACAATTATTGAATAAATAAAATACAAAATTTAAATTACTTCAGTAATTAACAATTGTTTATCAAATTCTCAAACTAGGATTATGGTGACAATCTAAACATACTGAATACAAATCTGTAACACTTTACAAAATGAACAGCACTTATACAGCATTTATTAAAATTATACAGCATTTATTTATTAAATTTATGACTGGAGTAACGATGCTGAAAATTCACCTTTGCTAACAAGAATGAATTACATTTTAAAATATTTTCAACTAGAAAAGTTATTTTAAATTGTAATATTATTTCACAATATTACTGTTAGTATGATTATTTAAATAAATGCAGCCTTGCAGGTGAGCAGACGAAACTTCTTTTAAAAACATTAAAAATCTTATGATCCCAAACTTTTGAACAGTGTGTGTGTGTGTGTGTACACTACCGGTGAAATGTTTTAGAACAATAATATTTTTGTATGTTTTTAAAGATGTCACTTCTGCTGACCAGGGCTGCATTTATGCTATTAAACTGTAAAAAATAGAAAATAAGCTGTAATATTGTGAAATATTATTAAAATGCAAAACAGCTGTTTTCTATTTTAATATATTTTAAAATGTAATTTATTGATGCAAAGCTAAATTTCCAGCATCATTACTCCAGCCTTCAGTGTCACATGATCCTTCAGAAATCATTCTGATATGAGGATTTGCTGCTCAAGAAACATTTATGATTATTATCAATGTTGAAAACAGTTCTTTTTATGATTCTTTGATAAATAGAAAGTTCAAAAGAACAGTATTTATCTGAAATAGAAAGCTTTTGTGACACTTTTCAGCAAGGATGCATTAAAGTGACACTATAGATATTTATAATGTTGCAAAAGCTTTATATTTCAGATAAATGCTGTTCTTTTGAACTTTCTATTCATTAAATAATCCTGAAAAAAATGTACACAGCTTGTAACGAGTTATAGTGGGTAATGCTCCTTTAAGGCGGAGTGCTTTTTCACTCTCTCAAGAGCAGTAATGAGGTGGTTCGAACAGAGCGCGAGCAGGGAAGCATCGCATGTATGGAGTGAGGTTTTTCCCCCTGTTTTCATTTATGTTGCTCTTATTTATTGTTTGCCAACTGCCCCGGTGTGTGTAGGATGGACAGTTCCTTTTAATAAAGGACCCCTACTGTGGAATATCAGTTGTGTCTTAGTGCTTCACTCTACATTTAGGGGAGCTATCCGGCCTCTCCTAGAGAATAAACGCGTTACAAGCTGATTTCAACATTAATAATAATAGTAAATGTTTCTTAAGCAGCATATCAGAATGTTTTCTGAAGGATCATGTGACACTAAAGACTGGAGTAATGATGCTGGAAATTCAGCTTTCCTAATGTTAGTATGTCAATACTCACCGCTCCTGATCGTGTGGCTGGATTTTTTCTTCCTAAAATGTATTTTACACACACACACGCACACACACACACACACACACACACACACACACACACACACACACACACACACACACACACACACACACACACACACACACACACACACACATTAGCCATTTACTTACTAACAGGGATTTTCAAAATAGCTTGTGCAAGACCCCGTTCTCAGTTCGCTCATTTACAAAGCTCTTATATAGATTTTTTTTTAAATCTTAATCCTAGTTTACAATATTAACACATGCTAACAACACACAGTAACGTTAACGTTAGCTAATACATTGAACTATGTAATGTCGTTATCGCGATTAGATTATTACTTAAACACATTACATCACAATGTAGCAGACTATATTTTTTAATAAAAGCTAACTTATTTAACTTACTTTCTGTAGTTGTCCGGTAACGTTACACGTTGGTAAAGTCGTTGGCCATATTGCATTTTTTCTTGTTTGTTCTCCATTAACAACCCGCAACTTAAATTTGCCTAAAATAGAAAATTTTGCAGTCCAACGTAAAATGATCAATGTAATAATCCATGCAAATCCGAGCTGAAGTAGTACTGTGCACTGGAGATGGCGAGCTGCAACGCACACAGACAGAAATGCGCGCGTGCACACTCGCTTTCCAGCAAACGGATTCAAATTTGAAAAAAGGCGCGCACGCTGTAAAAGGCGCGCACATTTGTCATTGGCCAGATTCCTGGATGAAACTCAGCATAACCAATCATGCTCAAAGCAACACAGACATACAATAATGTGGCATTTGTAGGCTGTTGTATTAAATAATTGTTTAAATTGTGTTTTTATTGCACATATATATGTGTATAAATGTATACATAATTGTTTGTTTTTTTATTGCAGTGCATGATATATATGGTAATACAATGGTAATATGTATGGCAATCATGCACAGCAATAAAACACAATTTATTTACCTGACCTTTCCTTTAGAAATACTCTGCCTAATAATGTCAACTCTCATTTTCACTTTTACTGTGTGCCACTGTTACACAACCTGTTGGTTTAGGTTTAATCTTCTGTCCAAAGCAACACTTGTTTGCTAACATTGCATAATCAGGCATAATATTATGACCACCTTCCTAATATTGTGTTGGTCCCCCTTTTGCTGGTAAAAAAAAATCCCTGACCCCCAATATGTTAGCAACAGATCCTTTAAGTCTTGTAAGCAATGCACACGCACCTGGCCACCATGATGCAAAATAAAATATGATTCATCGGAATCTGTGCTCTGTGGTCCAGTTCTGATGCTCACGTGCCCACTGTTGGCACTTTTGGAGGTGAACAGGAGTCCGCATGGACACCCTGACTGGTCAGTGGCTATGCCGCCCCATATGCAACAAACTGAGAAGCTCTGTGTATTCTGACCGCTTTCTATCAGAACCAGCATTAACTTCTTGAGCAGTTTGAGCTCCAGTAGCTCGTCTGTTAATCCTTACGCTTGCCCATTTTTTCTGCTTCTAACACATCAACTTTGAGCACAAAAACAGCTTGGGCTTTTGCATGGCTTTTTGTTTGTGGACTTCTCGTCTGCATTTTAAGCTTTTGCAGCCTGTTATTTTAGGACAAAAACTTCAGTTTCATTTTAATCATGGTATAGTCTCATGAGACAGACTTTTTAGACAGACTTTGAGTGGTTGCCCCTGTGGCAGCGTTTTAGGACAATTTGATGTTCTACAAATCATTATAAACTTACTTTTGTGCCTGAGGCAATTCATTTATGTAACAAATGTGTCTTATTATTATTATTATTATTTATTTATTTTATTTTTGCCGTATATTAATGAATATCGCGGGTGACTGAGTGTGATTTATAATCAACATATATCACTCCCTTACAGGTATGCACGGTTGGAAAGACAGGTTTGAGTGTCATGAGTGTTTTGTCTAGCATATTCGAGTGTTGTGTGGTGTTTTCAGTGTTAACGTGTTCAGTGTCACGGTGTTAGCTCAAATGTACCGCGATAGCGCGCACGTAATTTGTGCGTAATTACTGTAATTTGTCATTAATGATTGTGGCGAGCAGGGCGGGGTCGAGGGACCGTGAGAGCGTCACGAGAGCCGGTGGCGTGATTGAGAATGAGCGACACCTGCGAGCCATCGGTCTCTCTATTCTCACGGAGGAGCGGAGACTTAAAAGGAGGAGCGACGACAGTGAAAGCGAGAGAGGACCAGGCCTGGATTTTATGTTATGTTTTGTGTGGGCGGCGGTCGACCGCGAGGGGCCGCCGCCATTACTTTCGTTTTGAGTTTATGTTTTATTTTTCACCATTAAAGTCTGTTCAATGTCTGCCGGTTCCCGCCTCCTTCCTCCCTGAACATTTAACTCCGTTACACTGGTGCCGAAACCCGGGAGGTCGGAGGGACGCGCTGTCAAAGAGCCCTCGCTGCCGGGAGAGCTTGCGGTGCTGCGGAGGTCGGGCAGCACGAGAGAAGACGAGAGGTCCGTCAGATGCTGCCCGCGGCGGTGGCGCTGGAGCGCCGAAGGATCGCGTGGGACGGAGAGCCCTGCCGTGCTCCTGGGTCGAGGTGGGAGGCTGCCGTCCGTGAGGGAGCGGAGGAGTCGCCCGTTCGCCAGCGCGCCGGAGCCTGCTGCCGTCCGCCGTGAATGGGGAGGAGCGGGGAACGGGGACTCGCTGCCGGCTGCCCTCGCAAGGAGGAGTCGTCGCCGGCCGCCAGGAGGCGGAGGAGCGCCAGCCCGTCCACGGATCTGCGTCCAGTGCCATCGCACAGCACCGCGAGGAAGAAGCTCTCGAGCGGTCGAGGACCGAGAGGCAGCGTGTCGGGGAACCGGACAAAGATTTTTTTTTTTTTTTTTTTTTCCTCTCTCCCCTCTCTCGTCACTGTCGCTCCTCTTGTCTCCGTTTCCTTTTCCCTCGCCTCGTCTGTCCTTACCCCCAGGTACCGCGGCCGCCGTGATCGCCCCCCCCCCGGAGGAGGGGGGGGGGAGTAGAGCGCAGTCTCGGGAGTACCCCCCGGCCTGCGAAGGGCGTTGGGGGTATGTGGCGAGCAGGGCGGGGTCGAGGGACCGTGAGAGCGTCACGAGAGCCGGTGGCGTGATTGAGAATGAGCGACACCTGCGAGCCATCGGTCTCTCTATTCTCACGGAGGAGCGGAGACTTAAAAGGAGGAGCGACGACAGTGAAAGCGAGAGAGGACCAGGCCTGGATTTTATGTTATGTTTTGTGTGGGCGGCGGTCGACCGCGAGGGGCCGCCGCCATTACTTTCGTTTTGAGTTTATGTTTTATTTTTCACCATTAAAGTCTGTTCAATGTCTGCCGGTTCCCGCCTCCTTCCTCCCTGAACATTTAACTCCGTTACAATGATATAATCCTTAAAATAATGGTCAGGTTGTTAATTATTACATATATTGGTTGTAATTTTACATGAATTTGTACGTGTCAGGGTTCTGTCACTTAAGTTGGGTTTCTAGTGTGTTGCTTGACAGCTCTGACACTGCCCCTTTGTTGTGATTATAAACCCCACCTCGTTGTTACCTCGTTCCCTTGAGTGTTGTCAGCTGTTCTCAGCTCGTTACCTCTCCTCATGTGTTCCCTATTTAATCCTGGTGTGTTTGCTGTCCTGTGTCGTGTTGTTGTCGTTGTGTTTGATGTCTGATCTGGGGCATATTCGTCGTACCTCGCTAACTCACTTAGCTGGATTAGATTGTTGACGATTTCGCATGATCTTGGATTGTTCGGTTCTTCGACGCTCATCCGGGACTTGTTGTCATAGTAACAGGTCCGCTGAAGTGAACCTGCTCGGAGCAGGCTTACTTCAAGTTAGCAGGATTAGTTCACGGCTTTATAAGCGGAGGGGAAATGGGAAGTTTGTTGCAACATGTCCTGTCCGTTTTTACGAGAGAAACCTGTTGCTGAAGGTGCAATATAATATATTTAATATAATTATAATATATTAAAAATAATATATATATATATATATATATATATATATATATATATATTTTTTTTTTTTAATATATATATATATATATATATTTCGTTTTTCACGTGAGGGTATAATGTATCTACTTAATTTAGATACAATTAGTTATAGTCGGCCATTAAACAGCTCAAACTGTGTGTATTGCCTTACGCTACTTTGCGAGTGGCACGTTCATTTCCACTGTTGGAGATGCGGTGAACATTGTGAAAGTGCTTTGTGTCGTGCCATTCGCAAAGTTTATCAGCACTCAAGCAGTCATTTTTGAAAAAAGGGAACTTTGCACACAGTTTAGTTTACAGTTTATTTTATTTATTTTAAAAAATCCAGCTGATCATCTCTTGCCTGTGGAATGAAATAAATAAATCATGCAAGGTCCTCAATAGTACAGTGTGTTTATTCGTGTATTTTATTAACTTTGAAGTTCCTCTTGAAGCAATTCAATCTCAAGTCTGACTTTTTGCTTTATTCGTTTTTGCAATTATATTTCATTAATTGACTCTTCTTCTTTTTTTTTGCAGAATAGCGCAAGTAGTAAA
This sequence comes from Rhodeus uyekii, assembly GCA_037043235.1. Taxonomy (NCBI): domain Eukaryota; kingdom Metazoa; phylum Chordata; class Actinopteri; order Cypriniformes; family Acheilognathidae; genus Rhodeus; species Rhodeus uyekii. The sequence goes on along the minus strand of JAWRVZ010000261.1, from coordinate 75,336 downwards.
GATACTATTTTGCAGAATATTTTTGCATTTTACTTTTACTTGTTCCCAAGTTCTAGTGGGTCCTGCGGTGGCTCTAATATAAAAGACGATTATGAAATACAGTGCAATTAATATGAGTCAATATAATTACACACAGGATCACTAGGCTACTCACAAATTTAATTTGTCAACAACTTTTTGCCAGTCCTCTCTCCTGGCTTTTGCAGCTTTAAAGTGTTGCCTTGTGTTTTAATTAAACACTGAAACTCAGCGTCGCGCGCCGCCGAGAAATACTGCGCGCGCTCTTTCAGCATGCTTGCTGACCAATCAAAATGTTGCTGATCAGTCTTTCTACTATCGATACATATCCCCTTTTAAACCAGCACATGAACGCGCAATGATCTCAGATAACTCAATCCAGCTATACTAATCGTCAACAACAGGTGCGTTTGAAGAACCGAATAATCCAGATCATAGTTAGCGCGATTATCTCATCCCGGATGTGTCAACTGATCTTGGATGTAGTAAGCGACGTACAAAGAATATGCCCCTGATCTGTTCCTAGTCCCTGTTTCCATGCGGTTTGTTTGTTTAAGTTCTGTTTCTTAGTTTAGTTATGTTTTCCCCCTCGGGGCAGTTTTGGTTTGTGTGTTTATTTCTTAATTGTAATAAATCCCTCCTTTTCACCCTGCACTTGAGTCCTCCCATATCGTTCCGTGACAGTATGTAATGTATAAAAATAGAAAAATACTGTATAAATAATTCAGTAATTTTCTGTATAAAAAAATAAGAATTACTGTAATTTGTCATTAATGATATAATCCTTAAAATAACAGTAATTTTACATAGTTTTAAACATAATTTATATTTACAAAAAAATACTGTAAATAATTAGAGTTATTTTCTGTAAAATTAGGATTTCTTTTACAGTGTAGGGTTCATGGGTAATTGGAAAGGTTTGGGGGCAGACCTGACCTGTTAAAAAGAAAAGTTATTCAACCCTTCTGGGATGGTGCCGCTCTTGTCTCTAGTAATATGGCATATAGTCTTAGAGTTTACATTTATGCATTTGGCAGACGCTATTATCCAATTCGAGGTCTTACTTACCCTGGGTTAACACCAATGCTTTACTTAATTGAACAACAGGAAAGCGAAAGTTGAACATTGACTAACTGTTGCTCAGGTCAGGAAGCAGACAGACTGTTGTAAACTGTCTGCTAGCTGTTCTACGTCAAATAGGTCAGATAAATTCCAATAAAAAAATAAATAAAGCAGTAATGACCTCTTAGCCGGAAAAAAATACAGCCCTAGGTATTTATTTGTTAAAAATGACTAAATTAACGAGAATTAAAGCTTCAACCCCACTTGCTTCAAAAATGCAAAGCAGTAATGACCTTGTGAACTTCTTTAATTTGCAAGATTCATAATATTAGAGAGAAAATTATAACCATGCAACAGTCTACTCCTCAAAATATCACAAAATACAGTAAATTGCAGTGTCCCTGATGAAAAAAATCCACTCTTTCATTGCTATAGGACAGAAAGAATTGTCTAAACTCATTAAATCATCAAAATCAACAACATGTATACTAGACCTGAAACCAGCTAAGCTACTGAAAGAGATGCTTCCAGAGGTCATAGATAATCTTCTTAATACCATTACTTCATCTTTGTCATTAGGATATGTACCTAAAATCTTTAAGCTGGCTATAATTAAACCGCATTTATTAAAAAAACAAAGACAATTTAATTACTTACAACTTAAGTCTACAGAATTAGTTAAATACAGGCCGATATCAAATCTACCTTTTCTGTCAAAGATTCTAGAAAAGGCAATGTCTTCACAACTATGTTCCTTTTTTAGAAAGAAATGGTATCTACATAAATTTCCAGTCAGGATTAAGGCCGTATCATAGTACTGAGACTGGTCTCAGTAGAGTTACAAACAATTTGCTCTTATCTGATTGTGGTTATATCTCTCTGTTAGTGTTACTGGACCTTAGTGCTGCATTTGATACAATCGACCACAAAATCCTTCTGAATAGACTCGAAAATTATGTTGGCATTAGTGTAATTGCATTGGCATGGTTCAAATCATACTTATCTGACCATTATCAGTAGAAATAAATGAAGAGATATCATATATCGATTATAAGTTCAGTATAGAGTACCTCAGGGCAGATATAAAAAATTGAATGACTAGTAATTTCCTACTACTTAATTATGAAAAAACAGAGATTCTAGAAGTTAGTTCATGCATTCATGAGCTCAAGGCTAGATTATTGTAATACTCTACTAGGTGGTTGCCCTGCACGCTTAATAAACAAACTCAAGCTGGTCCAAAATGCAGCAGTTCAAGTTCTTACTAGAACCAGGAAGTATGAGCATATTAGTCAGTTTCTGTCAAGACTGCTTTGGCTCCCTATTAAACACTGTATACATTGTATACAAAGTCTTGCTAATTACTTACAAAGCATTAAATGATTTCACTCTCCAGTACTTGATTGATCTCTTAATAGATTATAGTACTTCACGTTTATTGCAATCCCAAAATTCTGGCCAGTTGATAATACCTAGAATATCAAAGTCAATGACTTTTCCTTTTTAACGCCTAAACTCTAGAACAGTCTTCACAGAATTGTTTAGTTTAAATCTAGACTAAAAACACATCAACGTGGCATACACATAACACATAACACATTTTCTTATTCAAGTCATGCAAAATGATTGTTAGGCTGCATAATTTAGGTCAGTCGGAAACACTGCAAATAACACCTGATGTACTTGTTACTTCATAAGAAGAAAGAAGCTGATATTAGTCTCTGTTTATCCCGATGTTACCATGAATCTACTAGACCCTCCCATGTGAAGATCATGAATCTAATCTCCAAACAGATGGAACTATATTGAATGTTGTGTGTGTCCCAATCTCAATCTGACTTCAAAACTAAAATGTTGTCTATATCATAATCATGCATTGATAGTTAGTTGGCCAGAGTAGTACTGCCCCCCCAACTGAGCCTGATTTTTTGACCCAAGATTTTTTTATTCCTTCTGTCACCTCCTAGTGTCAGGTTTGAGAGAGCGAGGACTCAGAAATGCAGGTGAAAGGGCGGGGTAACAGACAAGACATGAACATGAAGCCGATTAAACAAAGATGACGCGCAGCTGGTGACAAAACACAAGCACGCGGCCGATAGAAAGCGAACCGCGTGCCAAACATAAACACACGGATGAGAGGAGGCGCGGCTCGCGCAACGCTTGAAACCGCGCCCACTCACATGACAGAGCTCGCAAGAACGAGTGTAAACACCTGTTCTCATGAGCTCACGACAAGGACAAACAAACGAGTTATGAATGCCCGAATCCCGATCCAAAACCGAAACTGAAACTAGACAAGACCAGTCTCGGGATCAGACATCATAACCCGCACATAAGACGTTACACAGACAAGCGCGCGCGCGGCTCGAATCCTCGACGCCGTGCGCACACACACCAAACACGAGACATAACGGTAGTGTCAGAGCTCTGCCACACAACCAAGAAATGACTACTAGACCGAATGTGGCAGAACCCTGACACTACCCCCCCTCTAAAGGGACGCCACCTGGCGTCCCTACGAGGAACACCGGGAACAAGACTAGAACAGGACAGACATGACAACAGAAAGCACAAGACAGAAGCAAAACACCAGGGCAAGGCAGGAAAAATAAAATAAATAGACACAAGGACAAGAGGGGGGGGGGGGGGGAAGACAAGTCAGCCAACATAACAAAATGAAACAGACCTCTATATGGGAAGATTCCAAACATCATGAAAAGATAAAACTAAACAGTCCTCAAACCAACATCATGAAAAATAATAATTCAGAAAAAACGTCCTCAAAACATCATGAAGATATAAACTCAAAAACAGTCCAAGAACCATGAAAAGAATAACGCAAAATAGTCCTCAGTTCATCATGAAGAAAAAAAAAAAGATTTCTCACTTTATGAAAAAATAACTTGTCCTCAACCATGAAAAAATGCCTCAAAAACAGTCCATAAAGAAAAAACACAGTCCAGGGAGAGGGAACTGGAGGGACAGGGCAGACTCCGGCAGGTGGGGAGTCCTGGCAGGCGGCCAGGGCAGTGCCGGAGGAACCGGCAGCTTGGTCGCGTCAGGGAGAACAGGCTGGTCGGGCAGGATTGGGAGGTCAAGGCAGACAGGCGGGTCTGGACGGACAGGCGGGTCTGTGTGGGTCGGCAGGTCAAGGTCTGGGAGGCGCTCTGGGGGCGCCGGCAGGCAGAGGCGCTTGGGCGACGCCGGCGGGGCGAGGATGGCCTCTGGGGTTTGTTGACTGGAGGAAGCCCTCTTCTTCCTCCGCCGCTTACGACGACGACAAGGCGGCACAGAGTCAATGGCGGGCTCTGGGGCTCAGCTGGCTCTGGGGCGTCGGCCTCCTGTCTGGCAGCTGGCTCTGGGGCGTCGGCCTCCTGTCTGGCAGCTGGCTCTGGGGCGACGGCCTCCTGTCCGGCAGCTGGCTCTGGGGCGACGGCCCCCTGGCCGATTGAAGAGGAGGCGGCCCTCTGTCTCCTCCTCCTAAGTGTGCAAGGGTTTGGCGCAGATGTGTCCTTGGGCAGCTCTAGGGGCACTGCAGCTGCCAAAACTTCCTCTGGGGTCAGAACGTCAGGGGGCGTGGTGAGGAAACCCACAAACTCCCAGAAGTCCAAGTGTTCTAACCCCCTCATCCTCCAAAAGCTGAGGGGCTCATCAAGGGCATAATTCAGCAGGTCCTTGAGGGCCTCATCATTGAACCCCAGCCCTGCTGCAGCACGGCTGAACTCCTGGGCAAAACTCTTCAAGTCCTTCCCATGTTGGTGTAGAGAGCTCAGTTCCTTGACCTGCAGCATGCGTTGGTATAGGGGGTTGGAGTTCAGGGTGGCTGGTGGAGGCTGGAAGCCCTTTCCCCCGCTGAGTCCTCATAGTGGTTGCGTCGTACTGTCAGGTTTGAGAGAGCGAGGACTCAGAAATGCAGGTGAAAGGGCTTCTAATACAAAATAAAACAAAATACAAACACAAACCACCCCAAGGGGGAAAAACAAGACCAGACTAGACTTGACTAAGACTTGACTAAAACTAGACTGAAGACTCGACTTGACTTGACTGGAAAAACTCAGGACAGGAACAGACAAAGTAAGGACAACGACGCAACACAGAACAGCAGACAAAGACGGAATATATAGGGAGGACATGGGGAAATTAACAAGGAAAAACAGCTGGGAAAAATCAAACTAATGATAATGAAACAAGACGGGCGGGGTAACAGACAAGACATGAACATATAGCCAATTAAACAAAGATGACGCGCAGCTGGTGACAACCACTGCGCGTGACAAAACACAAGCACGCGGCCGATAGAAAGCGAACCGCGTGCCAATCATAAACACACGGACAAGAGGAGGCGCGGCTCGCGCAACGCTTGAAACCGCGCCCACTCACATGACAGAGCTCGCAAGAACGAGTGTAAACACCTGTTCTCATGAGCTCACGACAAGGACGAACAAACGAGTTATGAATGCCCGAATCCCGATCCAAAACCGAAACTGAAACTAGACAAGACCAGTCTCGGGATCAGACATCATAACCCACACATAAGACGTTACACAGACAAGCGCGCACACGGCTCGAATCCTCGACGCCGTGCGCACACACACCAAACACGAGACATAACGGTAGTGTCAGAGCTCTGCCACACAACCAAGAAATGACTACTAGACCGAATGTGGCAGAACCCTGACACCTAGAGTTTTGGTTCCTTGCCACCATCGCCTCTGGCTTGCTTAGTTGGAGACACTTAACACTTAATATTCATTGATATTATTGATTGCCCTGCTCTTCTAGAGCTGCTGGACAACCAAAACTCAATTAACAACTCAGTTAACAACTCAGGCACGTAGGAGGTGTTACAGAACAAATCAGTGCCTCGTTCCCTCTTTAGGGAACTAGGACTACATACATAACCTGAGACGTTACCTTTCAAGGGAACTTGCACTGCATCAAAACACTATGGGAACAAGTATGCCAACGCCACCAACCTGACGAAGGCCTGCCGAGTGAAACGTAGAGAACAAGATTAGCGGCCATGTTCCTGGAGCAGAACTCAGGTCTAGGTGGTAGAACCTGGTAAAGGTATGCGGGGAGGACCAGCCTGCCTCATCTTTAACGTCCTTAAGAGAAACTCCTCTGAAAAGCTTACATTTAGATTTATGCATTTGGTAGAGACTTTTATCCAATGCAACTTACATTGCATTCAAGAAACACATTGAATCAGTTCTTCCTTTCCCTGGGATCAAACAAATGACTTTGGTGTTGTTAACACCGATGCTCTACTGATTGAACTACAGGACTTAGAGGCCACCTTGCTCCTAAAAGAGTGGCCTCAAACCTCCAAAGGAAGAAAGTCCAAAAGACTCATAAGCAAGAGAGATAGCATCAACTAACCACTACTCACCTAGTTGCTGGAGCTCCCTTGAGGGCCCCAGAGCATCAAAACAGTTGTAATGGCTTGCGCCACAGAGGCTCAGCGCTGTGGACATAAGCATCCAGTACTCATACTGGATACAGCAGATCCTTTCCTGATCATGAAGAGAGGACAAAATGCCTGCAGTACGAAGGATGAGCCATGTTAGTGGCCTTGAAGATCTCCTAAGCTTAAAGGGGGATGAAAGGGCGAGGAGGAACAGAGCTTTAAATTCGGAAACTTGAATGAACTTCCTTGATAGGTTCAACGGGGGCCTGAGATAAGCCCTGGAGCACCAGAGACAGATCTCAAGTCGTAACCTTATTGCATACTGCTTGAACTCCAGCACGGTGCCAATCTGACAGGAAACTGGGTTCAACTGCCTCTCACTGCACCATGAAGTGAAAAGTTTCCACTTCAGGGCGTACAGTATCTCTGAAGTGGAGAATGGTCTCAACAACCTCAGTTGAGAGACAAGAATCTATGAGCTCCCAAAACTGCAGTCTCCAAAACTCCCAGGAGCAGAGCAATAAGGGAAATAAAATATATAAGAAGCCTCAGCAATGTCTGAACCATGCCATTCCATCCGAGAGGAACTGCGGCTTGAAGTGGAGAATCTTCATCTCCAGACTTGATCCTAACAACATCCAGCTCTTCAGAGAAAGAGAAAGCTAGAGAAAGCTACACCGGGATGCATCCCAGGGTCAAGACATAGAAATGTGGCTCAGGGACTACTTAGACATACGTGAAAAAGCTACTTAAAGTCATTGGAATGTTCAAAAGGGACTGTCAAAATAAGGTGTTTACCAAAACATCTCCAAAACCGCATAATATGCACACACAAACAATCTAGACTTTCTTTCAATACATCAACACATTGGCTCTGATTATACACATAATCTAAACATAACTACTTTAAGAGGAAGAGTTGTTCCAAAAAACTCCACTATCTATAAGCACCACAAGAATGTGCAAAAGAACACATCTGTCCCGTCACCAAAATATAGGATTTTTCTTGGGTGCTGCTGTCTGCCGAATCTGAATCATCAAAACTAGAATGTCAAGAAATCGGAGCAGCTGCATTAAGAAAAGAAGGCCTGTGCTTAAGACCATTAAGGTTTTTTGTTTTTCATATTACACTAATGACTACAATTAAATGCTAAAGTATTCATAAATATTTGTAGTATTTGTTATGAGATATTATGTCTAAGCTTCACATGTGTCTAATATGTTATGTAAGTATCCTGTACACAGTAATTAGAGTAAAATGTGTCTAAAAGAATTTAATGATAGGAAAAATATACATGTTCTTTTCTCAAGGTGGATATTTCTTTGTGAGATTTTAGCATCAAAAGACAAGACTAATAGTTAGTACTCAAGAAAAACAACTGGAATCAAATTGGACTAACTATGTAAATGTACAGGCACTATTCAATGTGTGTGTGTGACTTCAATCCATTGAATGCATGCACTACATATTCAGATAAAGATATACACATGCAAATACGATTTAAAAAAGGAGGTTTGTGCTAATTTTTCTTCTGCCCTTTATTTAAAACTGAACAAAAACTGAATTTATATTAAAACCATCAATCAAATGAAGAAATAAAGCATTGTGAGCCAATTTAAAAAAATCTGTAAAATTAAATAATAAATATTTAAAAATGATTTTTTTCTTGTTTAATCAAGAGATTACATTTTTGTATCTATGCATTTCATTATGAACCAATTAATTAATAGCATATTAATCCTAATTTGATTTTGGGTGAGAAAGTACCCTCAAAAAAATACATGTTCTGAAATGTTTTCCAGTTGAATAGAAAATTATCAGACGTATATAATAAAAAATAAGGATACAATGAAGTGCTGGAAAATATTTGTATTATTATTTTTAATTGTTTTTTTAATGATAGAATAGTTTTCAATTAGAATTTTCTAATTTCTATATCTACAGGTAAAAGAAAGACATGACATAGAACAATTACATGTTTGTAATGCTGTGAATGGTAGTGTTCCAGCTGTACTTTCTGTAATACTGATGTTTTGTTTGATTGTTTGTTTGTTTGTTTGATTGATTTTGCTGTCTGTAACCATTTTGAGAAGCAAGATGGCGCCAAATAGCTAACTTGGCAGACTTACTAAGGGTAAAAGGGAATTATGCTGTTGAATCCAGCCAGAAAGCCCAGCGTGATACAAGATACAAGAAATCATGGGTTTCCAAGATAAGAAGTAATAGCGTTGCCTAGATGAGAAAAAGAGACATCAGGCAGGGTGAATTCAGAAGTCATGCATTCCAGACGAATGATCTTTTCAGGTAAAGTTGGCTATTGGTGATTTTTCATCATTAGAAATCACAAAAGCACCTTTGTTAAAACATCTACAACATAGAGTATGTGACTATAAAACATATGCAACAACAAATAGACTAACAGAACTGAAATGTATTTCAGTGTATACTTCTATTATTGTTTCTATTAGTCTACTTGTACTTTCTCTCCCCTGTCAACTGTCTACTGTAAAGCGTCCTTGAGCTCTGGAAAGGCGCTTTATAAATAAAACTTATTATTATTATTAATGTAATTGTAAAGTTTCTTTTAATTTGGTCAAAACTGTTAGTTTATTATACTTGTTCATGGTGCTTTCATGTCCTTTTTGAACCTTGAAAGGATGTGAAATATGCATCTACTACAATTATGCTATAATTTCTATTTTAACAATGTGCAAGATTATTTACTGCAGTCATTTCTGCTCTATGCACAAACACTGCTTACGCATTTACGGTAGAATCTTAGCCAGCGACTTCACTTCTGCAAATTGCGAAGTACACTTGTGGCAGTTCTTGTTCTTGACTTGTTGCAAACAAAGAGTAATTTTGAGTATTTTATAGATAAGTGTTATTTTAAATATAAAAACTTGTAACGTATTCTAGTTACTACTTCCTGCAAGTTTAAATATGAATGTGGAAGCTGATAGTTTCGCAAAACATTGTTTTGCTGTGTGAAAGGGACTATTAATCATTGTATGCTGGTACAATATCAACGTTGTTTCAGCATAATGACTTTTAATAAAGCATGGTAAAAATACTGAAGAGTGAACACTAGTGATGGACTTCATTTATCCCACCAGGTTTTACCCTTTGATTATTCCTTAGTGCATTCACACTCTTCACAACAATACAAAAGAACAGCACAATATATTGATTAAATAATATGGAAGAATTAGCATTTATTTTTACACATGTAGATAATGTAAGCATGTAAATATAAATTAATTTGTTATCTGGACTGCAGTAATGAAATGTAAATATAAATGAAAAAAAGTGTTAAACATTTCCTGTACAGCATTGTTATGTATTTGTATAAAAATGCTGTATTACTCTTTGTTCATCAATAAATCCTACATATCACAGAAAGCAGAGGTTGAGTTCTGTTCTGTTTCATTTATAATCTTTCAGTGGTGGGCTGTCTGATAAATGAAAGTCAGAAGAAAACAGATTCACATAAAGATGCAGTTTCACAAAACATGAATTATAATTATGATAACAGTGCAATTCTGCAAATCAGTTTCTTTTCTTACATGATTTACACCTTTAGAAAGCTTATCTTGTGCATGCAAATTTAACTTGCACTTAGAATCTTATGGACACTTCCACATCTCTTATCCTGCATGCAAATCTTTATGGCTTAATTTTACCTTCATACAATGACCAACTTCATAGAGTCAGTGGACACTTTCCTTTTTCATGAATGAATCAGTTGGTGTCTACGATTTGGTTGAATGAAAGTCTCTATTATTCACTTATTAACTTGTTTAGGCAATTGCAATTGAAGTGTAAATGGGTCTGATGGATATTGCTGATGTTGATTTTTTTCAGGTGGCACTACGACCCAATAGTGTATGTTGTTAAACAGTGAAAATAAAAGATGTTCAACAATATATGTCTTCTTATACGTAATCATAAGAGGGATGGCATTTTTTTCCCTTTACGTTTCACCAAAATGTCTGTGCACTGGCTCTAACACTACACCCATAAGTCCCTCACGGAAATGAATAACACTGATATAGAAGCACTAAACCCTGGGTAAGGCTAGAGTCGACATGAACTGTGAACTTGTCTCTCAAATCTGATTGGTTGATTCCTTAGAATGTTGTTCCAGGTTCTGAAAACATGTTGTACTTGGTGAAATCAGAGTCACCACTCAGCTGTCAGTTTTGCGCACGCGTAGATAACAGAACATTTTTCCTTACACATTATTATGAGTGTAAAAATGACTTCATTGGGAGCAAACGATGGAGCGGTGGGTTGAAACACATGTTTGCTTGTACCACAGCAGAACGCGATATCATCATGTTTGGCTGTTGTTGTTTAAAGGGCGTTTCATTGGATAAACCGGTTCTGGGACAGCTACCAGCTTTCAGTTTCGTTTTGATATTAGGTCTTCCATACTCAAATCACTAGCGCATAGCTCCAGTGTCTGCGCACTGATCACGCGCCCTTCTTTCTTATCTGCGTCGGATATTGTTTATGTGAGTGTGTGTGAGTTTGTTTTCCGCTGTCAGCGATGAAGTGTGAGCTGTGCGCATTCGTGACGGTCGTGCTCGTGCTTCAGAGAGCAGAATCCCTACAGAGGACATATTATATCGCCATAAGAGAGGAAAACTGGAATTACGCACCCGGCGGAAACCTCGTCAACAACCGAAGCGCGGATCTGAACGAGTAAGACTGGCTGTTTCTCTCTCTCACACAAACACACACGGACACACTGGCCAGTAATAGTGAAACATGACTAGGTCACATTTTACATTGGCCTACTTTTTACATTTTAAAATATATATAGCTTACTAAAATCAACACCTACTGTTTTGTAAATGTGAATAAACCTGCTGATTTTTTTGCAGTGAAACTAAGTGACTTGATTTGCATTTTAACTAATCTCTCTCTCTGTAACAGACAAGCATCAGTTTTCCTGTCCGGTGGCCCTACCCGAATTGGCAGGGTTTACAAAAAGGCTGTGTTTAGACAGTACACAGATGACTCCTATTCCACAGAAAAACCTAAACCTGAGTGGCTTGGCTTCCTTGGACCGATTTTACGGGCAGAGGTCGATGATGTTGTGGTGGTTCGTATGAAGAACTTCGCGAGCAGGAATTATTCTCTCCACCCTCATGGCGTTTTCTATAAGAAGGATTCAGAAGGTTGGAGATACAGTGCATTACATCTCTCTATCAGTTCCGCCCTTTCCTTCTACTTATCTTCCTTCCGTTCTTTGTTTAAGTTAGGTCAAAAATCTAGAGCCTCTTGACACACATCCCATAAATCAATTACAGAGCAATAAACAAAGCATGCAGCAAAGTGTCATGGTGCACGTTCTTACTCAGCAATTCAAAGGGCGACACACAGAACTAACTTCACACAAATTTAATCTTTATAATATCAGATACCTGAAGCAAGCACTCATAGCTAAATAATAAACTGTTAAAAGATTTCAAATGAAATAAATGTTTTGATGTTGCATTTTCCACGTCTGTCTCTGGTGATGTAATGGAATATCTCGTATGGTGTACAAATGCTTTTTAAAGATGCCAGTATCCAAACAAACAGTTTTATATGATTGGATTTTATATGATCCAATTAACATGTACCAATCTCTAATTTATTTACAAAATCTTTTGAGTTTTACATTTTTATATGCTTAAGTACAACTTCACATTATTTCACCATGACTTTGACGGAAGTTACTTAATGTTGAATAAGCGTTATTGTGTGTTGTTTAAGTGTGATCAGGGCTGTTATGCCAGTACTGTGAATATTTCTACATGATCTATTTTAGAAGCTTGGCTTCCATTATAAAGTCTGGGTGGAAAAAGGTTGCTGTTCATTTAACGTTAAATATTAAACAAGCAATGAAAATATTGCTTTCCATTAAATGTCCCCTATTGTCAAATCAAAATATGACTTGAATAATTCAGATTAGATCTCAATTGCATCTGCTGTTGACTTTGTTACTCTTCAGGAGCGTTGTATCCGGATGGCACCTCCGGTCATGATAAGAGAGATGATTCGGTGGCTCCGGGACAAAGCTGGACGTACACCTGGGAGGTCAGACCAGAGTACAGCCCTACGGATGCAGATGCCAACTGTCTCACCTGGATTTACCATTCACATGTTGATGCACCAAAGGACATTGCATCAGGGCTTATAGGAGCTCTGCTCACCTGCAAGAAAGGCAAGCCACACACGCAACCTCTGATTGGTTCATGCATGGAATCAATTTCCCATAGTTAACATACGATTGTACAGTATCTCACAGTATCTGCCTTCTTAGCATCAAACATTATTTTCTCCCAATTAGTTTTGTTTATTTTGTTACTCTCTTTTTGCTGTTTATTTCTCATTGTTCTCTATATTTTGTCTTCTCATTCTGTCTCAGGCACTCTGGATTCTAGCAATAAGCGCTCTGACGTGGATGAAGATTTCATCCTGATGTTCAGTGTGGTGGATGAGAACTTAAGCTGGTACTTGGAGGAGAATGTTGATACATTTTGCTCTGAACAAACTGCAACAAGGGAACTTATAAACAGCGCAGATGAAGATTTCAGAGAGTCCAACCTTATGCATTGTAAGTCTCAGTATTTGTAGTCTTTAACTTTATCCTTAAGTAAACATGGGGTTGTTGCTCACTGTGTTCTATTGAGGAATGTTCTTTTTTGAGATAAAAACTAAATTGTGTATTTAAATCAGCTTAACCCGTTATATTTTTGTGTTTGGCAGACAATGTGAACTCAAAGAGGTTACATTGTTGCTGTTAATCAGTTAAAAAGAAGTGATTCATTCTTGCATCTTTAGTTGTCTGTAAGCAAGATAAATAGATTGGCTGAAGTAAGCACATGAAATTCCATGATGTAATCTTTGGCTGTTAACCCATGACTGAGATTCTCTCGGAAAGTACCTTCATGTATCAGTTCCACTTTGGAACAAAAGCTTTCAGAAGAGTTTAGTTTTCCTTTTGAGATCTAAAGTTCACTGCACTCTAAAATGCCATAGCAGTTGTTTGTGATTGTAATTCCTGAGGATCAAGTTTGATCATTTTAATGAAAAATAGGCAAAACTGCTTTTTTCTTTCTAGCATTTATTTTGTGTCTAATTATAAAACTTGTGTCATCTCATGTAATTGTTTCCATGATGTCACTTGTTCAACCTGTTCTTGTCTTTTCCCATTAGCTATAAATGGGTATGTTTATGGGAATTTACCTGCACTGAATGTGTGTGTTGGCCGCCCCGTGTCATGGCATCTCTTTGGCATTGGCAACGAAGTGGACATTCATTCTGCCTTCTTCCATGGGCACACCCTCATGGATCGCATGCACCGCACAGATGTTCTCAGTCTGTTTCCTGCGACTTTTGTCACCGCAACAATGATCCCGAGAACAAAAGGAAAATGGTTGCTAAGTTGCCAAGTCAACGATCATATAAAAGGTAGTTTCTGTTCCGTTGTCTTTCTGTCAGCTATGTATGAAGCCCATATATGCTCATGGTTTTTTGGAAGCATTGTTTTTGTCTTATCAGGATATGATCCCTTCCGGTTTTGCTTTGATGATTATGAGTGGTATTGTGTTCATTCTTGCTGCTCACCCTTTTTTACTTGCACTTCTTTAATCTTTCTGCCAATTTCTTTTTATTATGACACATTATTTTAGTTATTTGAAGATAAATAGTTATCATAGTTGTCATTTTGTGACTGTTTATAATTTTGATTGCTACACTGTAAAAAAAAAAGGTTTATCATTTTATAACATCTTTGAGTCCATGAAACTTATACAATAATTACGTTTCATCAAGATTACATTTTGTTTGACAAATTTATCAGTGCAAGTGTAAACATTGAGCCCCTCAGGCACCATATAAACATTGAGAGCGTCCACTTAGACCTGTCAGTCTCTTTCCAGCTCAACCAATAGTGTGAGTTTGGGGCGTGGCTACTGTAGTGGGCGGAGCCAGAGGGTGTTTAGCTGTTGTGAGTCCATGACTGCCGCGTTACATGGGACAAGACATTCAGCTTTGGTGACAGGAGTGAGAGCTAATTTCACTGCATTTAGACCGTCAATGATTAAACAGATCATGAACACGTCAAAGCGAACAACGAACTACAGTGAATGCTTTAGTATCATCATGCACCTGTTCAGAAAGACCAATGCTAGATTACTCTGATGTTTCGATCGCCTTAACTAGTTGCACCTAATGCATGAACTTGGAGTGTGACGCTCATGTTCGCACTAGATAGTGTTGGCTACTCATTTACTTACTCATGACGCATAGCAACACAGCTAAAAGTATTCCTAATATGTTGGGCCTTTTTTTTGAAAGTAGCTTTACTTTCACCTGTTGAGAAATGCCTTTACAAGCACCTGCACGAGCTGGATTTGCCATGTTTGAGTTGGGGGAGACACAATGCGTGAAAGGGGCGTTTGGAATATAGGTTTTAGTTTTGTGATTCCACCAACTGTCATTATCGTCGCAGAAACAACACCTTTAAATATTTAAGAAAGCAGATAAAGTTACATTTTCAAGATTTCTGAACATTTCTCTCTTTTATGGTCTTTTGTGAGCAGCGGGTATGCAGGCGTTCTATGAGGTCTCGACCTGTGGGTCTGCAACCTCTCCAACAGAAGCCCCTGGCAAACAGAGACGATTCTACATTGCAGCTGAAGAGATGGAATGGAACTACGCCCCTTCAGAACAAAACTACATGAATAATGAAGCTCTTACAACAGCAGACAGGTAGAAACACAGATTTGGAAACACTTCATGCATGATTGAAGCTTGCTAATGGCATGTTTGAAAGATTACATCTACCAGGTACAAACAAACTTGGATAATTGGATGATGAATCTGACCATCTGACATTAGATTCTAATATTTGTATTGTTGAGGGATTTTTAAAGAGGGATGTCAGACACGCTTTGCTTGTAAATGTCTTTTTTTAATCAAAGAAATGTCTGCAAACAGAAAGATTTAGGAGTAGAAACCCATTGTAAATATAAAATATTGGCAAGTGAGAAAGGGAATAAGGCAAAACAAGTGTGTATTTATGTTATTTAGTTGTTAGTTAGTTAGTTCTTTTACACAGGCCTTAAGAGTTGATGTAATGTTGATGTAATCTGGACCCATTCTAACAGATCCATTTGGTGTTATCTGTGTTTCAGTACACTGGATATCAAGTCTAAACTTGTTTTATTGCCTTCAACTAAATTCATTCTTTGTTTTTGAAGCCCTTTATTCAAAGATGTCATTAGAGATTGAAAGTGTTGCTCATGGTTCCTTTGTCTCAATCATGGGTTTGATTCCCAGGGAAAGCAAGAACTGATTAGACTGTCAATGTGTTTCTTGAATGCAATGCAAGTCACTTTGAATAAACGCGTCTGATAAATGTAAAATGTAGATGTTCCTACGTAATATTACCTCTTATTTGTACAGTAATACCTCGGTTTACGAGTTTAATTCGTTCCAAGAGCCCAAAATGCTCGTACACCAAAACAAATGTCCCCATAAGAATGCACTAAAAATCAATCGATTCGTTCCACACAACTATAAATTACTGTCAGGAAGGGAAACCAAACTCAAGTGCAAATGAGTGAGTTTATTATAATAGTGCAGAAAACAAACGAAGTGATAATCCAGAATGAAGGTCGTGAAACAGGGAACGCGGGAGACACGGGAGACGCGGTAGACCTGGTAGACACGAACACAGAAGACACGGGAGACGCTGTAAATCACTTATTAAAGAATGCACTGTGGTGAATGATGCAGCCAAACCAAAAAAAATTATCGCACTCCGATACAATGCTCATACACCGATTTGCTCTTATACAAAGTCATTGTAAACCGAGGTATTACTGTATTTGCATTTATTTTCATAGAGTATGTTAATGATGTCATTGAATTATCATGTGTATGTGTTTCTGTTCCTGCAGTGACTCTGAACTGTACTTCAGTCGTGAACATGGTAAGCTGGGTGGAACATACCGAAAGGCCAGATATATTGGATATACCGATGGAACATTTACGACCAAAACACATATTGCCGGCTCAGATGAGCATCTTGGAATTCTGGGTAAAATCTTCACTTATGTTTATGAACACTGATATGATATTATTTTAAATTCTGCATGAATTGGAAGTTACATAATTTACCTCATTGTGATGTATTTTCAAGTGACATGGCCTTTCAAAAGAAAAAAAATGTAGGATAAGATTTGAGCTTTTACTGTACATTGTTTGTTAATTAGATCATGAAAAGTGAGCATTGCTTAAGCTCAATATAAATCGCTTATCTGAAATACGGCACAGGGATATCACAAGAAGCAAGTTTTGATTAAAGAAACCAAACAATAATAATCAATTTTAAAAAATGCACAAATTAATTGTTCACAATAAAATGAGTGACTTTAATATAAATGTGTCAAAATTTGACTTTTTGCTGACTTTAAAGTTTATGGATAAGAGGTATAGCAATACTAAAACACTGTACAGCCAAAACAAACTTTGTTGCATTATTTTCCTGTTATCTCTTTAAAGCTTTGAAACATCTCCTTGACTTTAGTAATATGCGCTAGAGGTGATGACATGCTTTTCAGCTTCATGAAGCACAGTTATATTACTATCTTGAACATGGCAAGTGATCAGTGATCTCTATCCTTAGGTCCTGTCATCAGAGCAGAGACGGGTGATGTTATTATTGTGACTTTCTTTAATAAAGCAACACGTGACTACAGCATCCAGCCACACGGTTTGCATTATGAGAAGGCCTACGAAGGAGCAATGTATCAGGATGGTAAGAGGGGCATTCACTCACAAAAGTGGTTCTTACCATTGCTTTAGCCTTTTGGTCAGAATTTCATTTTGAAACTGAACACAACGTTGACCTTTTTTATTTTTACTCGTCTTCTTTGCAGGTACTCAGAAAGATGGAGCCTCTGTGGCTCCTGGTAAAAAGTTCACTTATCACTGGAGAGTAATCGAAGGTCCCTCCAACAACGATCCTCCTTGCATTGCATACTTGTACTATTCTGCTGTCGATCCTGTTCGTGACACTAACTCTGGTTTATTTGGGCCCATACAAGTGTGCAAGAAAGATGTTCTTGATGGAAGTGGGCATCAGGTAATAAACTCCCATACTGTAGGCCTGTATAGATAAAAACATGACTTTCCACAAATATGGTACAAAATAGGGCTTTAATCAAAAATTAAGGATTTTTTGAAAGCAGATGATTTTGTTGTTAACCTCAAGACATCAAGATTTGTTTTTATACAAGCGGTTTTAATATCTGGTTGATTGCTTGAAGAATGCAGTTTGTTCAGCTAGAACATATAATGTGGGATGTGTTAGACTGGTCATTCAGATTGTATGGCTAGGATACAGATAGTTTACTAATTAGGTTCAGAAACAGTTTTATCTAATAGGTCTCACAACAAAAATAAGATTTGTGCCTCTAATGCTTTAAAAAAATCATTGGACATGAAAATGTACCTTATTTGTGGAATGTGCCATAGATGTGAGGCGTCTGTTGCTTTTTACAATATAATATAATATAATATAATAATATAATATAATAATAATAACCTATGTATTTTGTGTGTGTGTGTTGCCATGTCTCTTAAGCGTGCTGACAAAATTCAGCATGAGTTTTTTCTGCTATTCTCTGTGATGGATGAGAATGAAAGCTGGTATCTGGATGAGAACATTAAAAGATTTGGCAGCAGTGATTCACGTAAAGATGATGAAGATTTTCAAGAGAGCAATAAGATGCATGGTACGCATACGTGTTTGTTTGTGTTTAATCACACAATCATGTTCATTTACTTAATCTTTTTGTGAATATTAGAAGTTTATTTCTTGGCAGTATTATAACTAGGAATGTGTGTGTTTCATTTCAGCGGTGAACGGCTACATGTATGGAAACCTGCCTGCTCTGGAGTTGTGTAATGGGGAGCATGCAGTGTGGCACACGCTTGGCTTGGGCACAGAGGTGGACATCCATGGAATATATTTCCAGGGTAACACGTTTGAGCGCGATGGGACGAACCGTGACACTCTCAGCATTTTCCCACATACCTCAGTGACTGTCAACATGACCCCCGACAATAATGGTGAGTCACAGCGCTTTTTATATCAGGGATGTGTTGATGTGTCCAGCAACTGTGGTAAGCAACTCAAGCAGTGGTAGATATTACTGGTTTTGATACATCGCTTGTAATGCTAGTAATTATTTTGGTGTTGTGCCAAATCCTAACCCAGCGAACAATTTTTGTTTCCCAGAATGGTCTGAAAAGGTTAGTTTGCTCAGAACATTTCCAAAACAGAAACGTCATGTTTTTAGTAGTTAGCCAGCTTTAGTTTAACTCTTTTAGTTCTTTTAGTTTAATAATAACAACCATTCCTAACATAAAAAAAACAGTAAAGGCTTTTCAAAATGTCACAGAAATGTAAGTATTTTCAACAAGAAAAACCTGAAAAAATATAGATAAAACAACTGTACAGTTCTGATTAAAATAAAAGAAGTATTACTGGTGTAAAAAGTGGAAATAAATAAAATCTGTACATTTCTACCGGTAATTTGATGGTAAGGAAATTAAGGATCTGTATTGTTGTAGTTATGTTGCCAACAAGTAGATTATGAAATGACCAAAAATTCAAGTATTCAGTGATCAGCTGAATAGCTAAAATTATAATAATCTTGTCAGGTCTGTGTAGGTTTTTGCGGACCGTTGAGTTGTGTTGGTGTATTTACAGGGCTGGATACAGTTTGGATCAGGCTGACTATGTTAAGCTCTGTGCCAGAGTGATACGGACAGAGACTAGTATCAGTGTATCTAGTATCTAGTACCTGCTTAATGAAACCCATTTGCTGAAGATTTGAGTAGTTTGTAACACCTGCTTTCAAAACATTTTTGATAGTACATGCATAAATTGAGGCACCAGACACTCCCTTGTTTCAATCAGCCATGAGTATTTGTTACTGCACAAATCAACATTCAGTCAGTATAGACATAACATACAGTATACCGCTGTTCAGTCATGAGGGAAACAATCTAATACTTCAGACTTTCATAATAGCATTTTTGGCTGCTATGAGCTCAGTCTCTGGAGTAATGCAATGTAAATGAAGCCACATCAGCTTAAGCTGCTGTTGGTAATGCTGGTGATGTGTAGCTCATGAGCAATAGATGGAAAGGGCGTTTAAGGACAATTAACCCCCTTTTGCTGAAGATCTTATGTATAGTTGAGCTGATTCCTCATGCTTACACAATGAACCCTCAGCATCAAACAAACAGATAAACGTGCTTAATGCTATTCATTTAACATATTTACATACATCTTTCATATACAAATAAAACATCAGACATATAAACAATGTGCTAATAAAAGTGCTTAAATTTGAGTTCAAGAACCACAAGTTCCTCAAAACAGTGCACAAACAAGATAGCACTGGCTTCTCCATGTGGTTAATATATCCTTCCCTTTCCTTATTTGTTCTTCTTGCTTAATTGTCAGCACACTAGATGTGCACTCTCATGTAAAAAAACTGCTACTTTCTGTTTCTCAACAGTTGTGAGTTGTTTCAAACAGCCATTTTGATTATTGTATTCACTAAGCCGTTTATCACAACAACAAGTTTAAGCGATTTATTTTAATTTGGATAGACTTGAACATTTTTGCATCTTAATGAACACTAAAACATGCCCTAGATATTAATTTAAAATGTTGCTTTCTTCTTTTTTTATAGTTAATGGACTGGAAGTAGCATAAATTATTGTATTCTATTTTTAATAACTAACATTAACAAAAAAATGTAAATAATGTAAGTGAATGCTAGTGTTAAGTATCTGTCAGGTCTCTGTCTAATTCCTGGTTCCTCCCATACTCTCCCAATGTTTTTCCACTGACCTTTCTGGACATCAGTCACCTTGTTAGTCTTGTCAGCTGTGCTTTGTTCCCCTCATCAGCCCTTGTGTATATCTACCCTGTGTTTTCCTTCAGTCTCGATGATGGTACGTCATGTCGCATCCTTGTGTTGTTCCGTCTAAAGCTTCAAAGACATTTTTCCACTAATTAAAGAATTCAAGTGTTTATCTTGAGTTTCGTTATTGTCATACAATGGGTGTGGTGCGTGATGCAGAGAGGAGAACGCAGAAATGCAACAAACTCACTTCATTTACAAAAAAGATTTTTAATATGAACTGAAAAGGCACACTTGTGCAAAAACCTTAGCTCAAGGAGAACACCGAGACAGTATCCACACACATAGCAACATCAATGTATGTCGGGGATTTATACAAGAGGAGATGGGAAACACCTGACGAGTCTAACAAGGGAAGTGATTCACATGACAGGTGCAGGAAGGGCACAGGAAGATATACAAAAGAGAACCGGAAGTGAAACAAAATGATATGACTGTGACAGAAAGTTCATTCCTGCCTCCTTGTCTTCATCCTGCACCACTATACAACCACGGCAGCTATCAACCAATATTAACTAATGGGACCTTGTTGTAAAGTGTTACTAATAAGGCTTTTTACTTTTAATTACTGATACAAAAAACTCTAATAACTAGAGCAATTTCAACAGGCTTCTCAATGGCTGAGGTAGAACCTGTTTTTATGGGTTGAGAGCTTTATCTGGTGAATCCGTCTGGTTTACACTGAAGTAAAGACAACCTCATTCTCATGCTGAGAGATAAGCAGATGTGTGGTTTGTGGAGTCATGTTCTAGTTTAAAGTGTAACTTGACACATACTGTTGGAAGAAGTGACTATTTTCTGTTTAGAGAAGTTTTGTTTTTCATTTTCAAGTTTATTTATATCAGGGGTGTCTAAACCTCATCCATAAAGAGCACACCCAAGTTCCTAACTAGCTAAGAGGTGTCTGTTAGGTGTCCTAGCATCTTAGTTTATGCTAGTTCACCAAAATCTGTTGTAATCAGAGAGGGGCTCTGTCACAAAACTGGGCCTTGGAATGCGCTGTTCACTACAAAATATATCTTTTTTTCATGCATGTCTTAACTCATTTTTATTTTGAAATGTCTCTACAATAGCAGAGAAGAGAACAGAGAGATTGTGATAGAAAAGAGAGAATCTTAAATCCTATATATATATATATATATATATATCTGAGTAAAGATAATTACAATACACATAAAGCTTTTATTGTTAATAGTGTAAATTTATTTTTTACTATACGACATGTATAGTAAAAAATAAGCGATTTGAGAAAGGTTCCTGACACAGATGCAGCATAAAAAGCATAAAGGATGATGTAGGAATATGACTCAACAATAATGTATTATTGTAAATTAATATGTTATTAAAAATGAACTTTTTGGATTGTAAATTACAGAACAATCTAAAGTAATAGTCCCAATTATTAGTTGTCCTTAAAATTATTTAACAATATCAAATAATGATGATTAGCTGTCTAAGGAAATATGTTTTTGAGGCATCACATCAGGAAAAAATATTGTTTACAGCAATGTAATTGTGACAGTTCTGTCTTGTCTCCACCCACTTCCTTTTTCCTCCCATCTTTTCCGAGTGTGTTTCCATTCACCTGTCTTGTCATCAATCATCTTGTCAGTCTTGTCACCTGTGTCTCATCATACCATGTGTATTTATTCCCTCATGTTTCCCTCTGTCTTTATCCGTTGTTGTTTCTCGTTAGAGCTGATGTTAATGTTCAATGTTTGTATCTCGTTGGACTCTCATATCCCATTGGGCTTTCATTTGTTTTTGCACAAGAACTGCCCTTTTGTTTTATATTTAAAGTGTATCTTTTGAGTTTAATTATTAGAGCCAAGTTTCAGTTATTCCTTCTTCCGTGTCGACTTCATCCTCCCACACCTTCACGCTAACAGTAATATCCTGACAAACTATTAAATATACTGTATTATCCACTATGAATAATTGTTTAATCATGACTTATCATGATAAGGCATTAGATCAAGCATTACGAACCGCTACTCCTCAGGGTCCAAGCAGTGTGAAGGATTTGACTCAAGTACAGTTTTAACAAAATGAAGAAAGATTATCCCAGTTCCCTGCTTTGATACGTAGTTGCTAGGTCTCATAATGTCTGTAAAGCTTTTTATTGTTTTCTTCAAGGTTTAAAAGATAAAAGCAAAATACTTTCTATCTGACAGTAAGCATTTGCTCATCAGTATGCTCTTTTCCTCCAGGCCAGTTTGAGCTGAGCTGTCTTACAGCTGATCACTACCAGGCAGGCATGCGTCAGCATTACTCAGTCAAGACCTGTTCAAAGACTCCTGCAGCAGAGAGCGTCACCTCCACTCAGAAATACTATATAGCAGCAGAGGAAGTTGTGTGGAACTATGCGCCAGACCGAACATGGGAACTAGAGAAACACAAGGATACATTTGGGGAAAGGTATGCCCACAAACATATATGCAGATATACACTCATAAACTGAGATCTAAAATGACACATTAAGCTTAAGGCCCAGTCACACAGCGAAAACGCATGAAGAACGCACGAATTACGCACAGATTTTCGTTTCTGCGTGGAGTGAGCGTCATATGCGTAATTCGACGGTGGAACGAACGAGGACCGTCAGTGATTGTAAGTGGATGTGCGTCGAAGGTGGTTTGTGCGTGATTTTGAGTTTTGAACGGTTCAAAAATTTTCTGACGCACAGATGTGCGTCGGTGTGCGTTATTTATGAGTCGGCGTGCGTAGTTTATGCGTTGAGTATGCGTGACATGCGCAGGACACGCGTCGGCTGTCAGTGCTTATGCGTCGGAACTGGTTCGAAAGCGGCGCACGTCCACTGACGCCCCACCTTCATATCACTCATGAACCACGCACCGCGGCGCGCGTATCACGTTCATTCCACTGACAATGTGGATTCTGAAAGTGCTTGTTCGTGGAACGTTCGCGAAGCGTGAGTGTTTGGACGCGCTCCGGCAGTGATTCATGCGTCGGGTGTTCGTGGAATACTTTGGTCAATTTCTCGACGCACAAGCACGGACAAACCCAATCTATGCGTGATTTGTGAGTAATTCATGCGCGATCGGCTGTGTGACTGGCCCTTTAAGGTTAGGGTTAAAGCGAGGCTTGACTGAGAAGAGTCAAGCCTCATGCATGGTACCCTCAAGTTTCACACAGTTTTACCTATTTACTGTTATTTTAAGATTATTAGTAATGCATACACTATATTTAGACACACTCAAATGTGTCTTGTACAAATTATATTTTCTGTTTCTGTTTTTCTTTCCTGCTTTACTCAGCCCTGGAAGCATTTACCTAGAACGAAAGGATGATCAGATTGGTGCTGAGTATAAGAAGGTGGTGTTTCGTGAATACACAGATGACACATTTACTAAAAAGAAGCCCAGGAGTGCAGATGAGGAACACTTGGGGATAATGGGTATGGCACATCTGACTTAGGAAGTGTGAAGTGTAATCTCCTTTTTCTCTGACAACTTTCTGTAAGAATTAGTTATAGATCTTATCATCTTAAGTCCATTTTAATGCCTCTTTTTCAAAAGTATTTATATATATATATAAATAATACACAATAATCTGTATTTATATATATATATATATATATATATAATACAGATTATTGTGCATTATTGTACATTATTATTGTATTGTATTATTTATATATATATATATATATATATATATACACACACACACAATAACAATAATAATACACAATAATCTGTATTTTGTATATATATATATATATATATATATATATATATATATATTACAGATTATTATATAATAATAATAATCTGTTTTTCAAAGTATTTATGTATATATATATATTTTTAGACCAGTGTTAAATAAAGAGTTATTATTGATATAACAGGTCTCTTTGTTTTGGCTCTTTATCATTGTGGTTCATTTGTGACCCTTTGTATTTTCAGGACCCATCC
This sequence comes from Rhodeus uyekii, assembly GCA_037043235.1. Taxonomy (NCBI): domain Eukaryota; kingdom Metazoa; phylum Chordata; class Actinopteri; order Cypriniformes; family Acheilognathidae; genus Rhodeus; species Rhodeus uyekii. The sequence goes on along the minus strand of JAWRVZ010000261.1, from coordinate 50,898 downwards.
TTAGAGCTGAGGTTGGTGAGCAGATTCAAGTTGTGTTTAAAAACAAAGCCAACAGGCCGTATTCTGTTCATGCCCATGGGGTGAAGACCAATGAATCCCATCAAAATGGTGTTCCAAAAGGTATGTTAATGAAAGAAATGTCTAATTATTCTTTGGGCAGGACTGAATATGATATTTTTAACATGTGCATTTCATGTGTTATAGATCAAGAGCGGACATACAACTGGATCATTCCAAAACGATCAGGTCCGGGTCCCAATGATCCAGACTGTATAACGTATGCCTACTATTCCTCCGTCAGCTTTGTTAAGGTATAACACACATAAACATTTGCACATTATACATTGCAAGAACATTGCAGGTTTTTAAATACACTAAGCATGAAAAAATGGAAACATTTGACTAAAAGGTAAAATTTCTCAACACTGGTTAGGGCATAATTCATTTTAACTATTTCCAATATCAGATTATACTAGGAAGTATGTTATAAAAGCAATAAGTAAACATGATAATGTGAATTTTTACAGTATGATTGAAGATTTACAGATGTATTATGTGAATGTCCTGCAGGACCTGATGAGCGGCTTGGTGGGTCCACTGATAGTGTGCCGTAAAAACACCCTGAACACTGAGAGACGTCGAAAAGACTCTAAAAAAGAGTTTGCCCTCCTTTTCATGGTGTTTGATGAAAATGAGTCCCACTATCTGGATGAAAACATCAAAACTTACATCAAAGCACATGATTTTGATAAATATGAGGAGGGCTTTATGGAGAGCAACAAAATGCATGGTAAGTGAATGTGTGTATATGATTCATTATCTGCATTACTGGAGAGAAATCAATGGTACCTTCAGAATGATTTTTTTTCTGAAGAACTTGAAATGTTTTCTCTGTTTCACAGGCATTAATGGCAAATTGTATGCTAACCTGCATGGGTTGAATATGACAGAGAAGGACCAGACCGAGTGGTATTTGCTTGGACTGGGGAGCGAAGTTGACATGCACACCGTCCATTTCCATGCTCAGAGCTTCATCTACAAAGTATGTACATAAGCACACATATACATAGTAGATCTAGAAGATGATTTATGGAGTGGCAGTGGTGTGGCATGAGGATCCGAGACACCAAAGCAAGCATCTAGTACTTTTACATTAATGGCCTGACGTTCACATTCATGGCCATAAACATGTGAAAGCTGCATTTCTGAAGAGAGACCACAAATCAATCGTTTTACTGTTTAAAAATTATTAAAGAGTAACATACAGGACACTAGGACAGTAGCAGCTTTCACACATTATATCTGATAAATTTGCCTTTTTTCAGTAAAAGTATCACTTTTCTCACAAGCAACAGTATTTTTTTACCATTGCCATCACACATCAGAACCAAAATAAACTCTGTGATGGCAAACACAAACATACACCATTTTTATCCACCCTGATCTGAACATGTAAAATGAACTTCAAATGAATAATGAATAAATATATATGTGATTAATAAACATTATGTATGATATTTAATAGAAATAACTGATTAAGATTAGATTCTTACCTGACACTGTTATTTTAGTTACAAGGACATTTTAATCACTTCTTGCTTTACATGGGAATCGAACCCACTACATTGGCGTTGCAAGCACCACGCTGTAATTTTTGAGCTATAGGAAAGCCATGGCAAACACTAATTTATGATATTCGCCTTCTTTCATTCTAGCTAGTAACATAAACGTATTCGACGGTCCTTGTGTAAGGGCCAGAATAGTGCTTTTTCTTAGTGTTTCCAGCCGCCTTCCCCTCATGCCACCCCAGAGACCCACTCCTGAAACACAATCATGCCTAAATCCTGCTCAGGTGTTAAACTATCTCCTAAACGCTCTCGTTTTCTCTCCCTCAGACAGATCATCCTCATCGTGCTGATGTGTACGACCTATTCCCAGGAACGTTTCAGACCATAGAATTGACAGCAGGAAGTCCCGGACAGTGGCTGCTACATTGTCATGTGACCGACCACATCCATGCGGGGATGGAGGCGCTTCTCACCGTTCATTCTAAAGGTTAGGAGTAAAAAAAGAGAACAGAGCTCCTAGCCTAGAAAGACCTTTTAAGGTTAGCTGAAGGAGGCTTTAACATTAAAGCATTTGATGAGTCTTTTTTTCCTTAGACTTCAAGTCGGAAGGTTGGTTTCAGTTCATTCTTCTAATTAGGCATAAATTACTGCAAGGGTGTCTAATCCTGCTCCTGGAGGATTGATATCAGGCAATATCTGCCTTGAAGTTTCTAGTAATCCTGAAGACCTTGATTAGCTGGTTCGGGTGTGTTTACTTATGGTTGGGGCTAAAACTCTGCAGGACTGTGACTCTACAGGAGCAGGATTGGCCTCCCCTGCTCTTGAGAACCACACCTAAAAAAAAATTGAAAAAAAGAAGTCATGTTCTAGCTAGAGTGGGAACTGCTAAAAAATGTAATGTTATGTCTATCCATTGTCCTACAAAAACACATCTACTAACCTGCAACAGAACAATAACTAGGTGGTCACCTTAGTGTTTGTGTAATGAAAAAAAAGTGAAGTTGGCATTTTCTGTAGTGATGCTAGATTTTCAGTCACGTTTTGTTCACAAATACTGTAAGGAATCCACAAATATAAATCCAGGAATGAACAAAAGTAAGCATGTCAATGTACACATAAGAAGCTTACACGGTTTTTAAAGCTTACAATATAATCCACAAATAAAAAGGCTCATTAGTATTTTAATACATAAATAGAGAGATGAATTCATAGCATATTGTCTTAAGAATATTTATGCATGTTCTTCTGCTTTTCTGGATCTTTTGAAACTGTTTCGCATTCTTGGTAGAGAGAGGATCTCCCCTATTTTGCTAACCGATTATGTAGATCAAGGTTTGTGAGGGTTTCTGTTAGTTAAACTTTGGGAAAAAAATATATGTTTTAAATTGGAATATATGTTTTAATTGTCTGCCATTTTGTATCAGGGTTCTGTCATTTTGGTCGGATTTAATGTTAGTTTGATGAAAGAGCCCTGAAACCCCTATGACTTTTGGTTGTGGACATGTTGTTCTGAGTTTGCTCAGGCCACAAGCACTTTTGGATGGGTTCTGATATTCGTGCTCCATGCTTTGCATCTTTTCTCATGAATTTTTGTGGTCACCTTCGTTGTATGGATCTCATGTTTATAATTTATACATGTTCTTGAGTCATTAGGTGTGTTTGACTTTGGCTGGGTTTAACCGATCGAGAGTTGAGAGCTGAGGAGAAGCTGATGCTTGTTAGATGTTTGCCTACTTTATCACAGAGGAAGTGAATTAAATGCAATATTTGTTAAATACGTTTCAGAAACGTTTTCACTCAATACTTTTTTACTGCTTAATACAGTGTATGTTAGTACCAGTATAAAGAATTTTTAAAAATCCAGATAAACATGACGCAATATAACATTGCAACTGCATGAAAAGAGCTTTTATTTTTTTATAAAAACAACAGCCTTGTGAGCATTGGTTGAAGTGAAAGTTTCAGAATAAACATAAAATATACGTGATAATTTTCATCAGTAAATGTGGCCAATCAATTACACATATGTGTAAATTCATCCCTCTTTGGGTTTGCTTTCCCAGTGTTGTGCAAATCTCACTGAGCGTGCTTGTCTTAGGCTTGAGACTTGGCTTGTCCTAAATTTCTTCCATTTAAAAATGATGCAGCCGATTGTGCTCTTGGGTACTTCTATGCAGCAGAAAGTTTTAACAGACATACACTTGATCTGTGCCTTGACACAATCCTCTTTTTTTAGCTGCAGGAAGTTGTTTTGACCTCATGGCTTGATTTTACACTGATATGCATTTTTGTCTCTCGGGTGTCCATTCCTGCTCCTGGAGAGCCACTGGACCACAGAGTTTAGCTCCAACTGCATTTAAACACACCTGAACTACTAGAAAGTTCCAGACAGGTGTTTTTGGGAAAGTTGTATATAACCTCTTTAGGATGTTGGCTCTCCAGCATCTGGGTGCACTTTTCCAAATCAGTCTATAGACTTGGCTAAAGGTCAAAAGCATCTCAAAGATGATCCAGAGAAAAGGGACAGATCTGTGCTAAAGTTCAAAAGTAATGGTAAAAATCTAGCACAGCTCTAGAAAGCTGTCTCTGTCTCTCGCCAAATGCATGAGAACAGGAATCTCTGCTTTCCCTCTTGCTCTATTTTATATTTCAGGTTTGCTTTAACTTTATAAAGTGTGTGTCTTGGACTACTTCTCATCAAGTTGACCCCTTGACTAAATAATGTTACTCTCTCTATTTTAAGTCTAATTTCCTTTATTTGTATGAAAGATAGTTTTAATTTGTATTGCATACAAATGCTGTCTGATGCAAATCTGGACTTACGATTGCTCTCCTGGGATTTATTAACACATCATTTGAAACATGCTGCCTATAAACCAATAAATGAATGACCAATAAATCTCTCCTAATCGTTTCTCACCTGGGGTTTTTCTTTCACCTTTACTTTTTTTTTAGTCTAAGCAACTGTTTAGATTGGATTAATTAATTAACTTAGTGTCAATAGATTTATATTCATTCATATACATTGTTTCTGTTTTATCAGGGTCATCAGAGGGAAACAAGTCAGAAAAGATTGATGATAACAAAAGTCCGGACAGTGGTAACGAAAGATTTGCATTCAGTGTATTTGTTTTTCTTCTTAGAAAATCATGCAATGTATTGTGATGACTGGTAATATAAAAATGTCTCCTTTTTGTCTCCCCCCAGCCTTAGGTCAGTTTGGAAGCGTCTACACTTTGATGCTGTATGTCCTTGGATCATTCCTATTGAGCCATGCTTTAGCGCAATGAAACAAAGATGAGTGGCCATAAACCCAACAGAATGAATATTCATTTATTGCTCACTACTGAGGTCCCTTATCTGGCAATCACATTGCAAAGCCTTTAGGAAAACATACACTAAAAATTGTAAACAATGGCACATTTTGACAGTAAAATACTGTTTTCCATGTATCATACCGTGGAAAACAGTAAAGAAAGTAGCCTGTAGCATTACACCATGAATTAGCGGTGCTCAGAAACTGTCCCACGTCACATCCTTTACCCTCATTCACTGTTTCCTACATTAGTTCACTGAGGCCTGAGACACACTGGATGATTTTTGAGACCACAGATATAATATATAAGCAGTTTCAATCGATTTTTAGCGTTATAATCCTCTGATTACACACACTAGAAGATTCGTCCGGACCACGAGACACACACCTGTGGAACAATTTCACAGAGACACACAAGATCAAACGTGACTTGAGAAGAACAACAACTGGAGGATGATCCACTGTGTTTTACAGAAAACAGCATGCTCTTTCTCACTACTCTTCTGTGGCATGTTTGTGGCTGCTGTGAGTTTCAGCAGCAGAAGCAGCATCTGGTTGGTGAAGCTCGCTGGTTCTGATTGGCTGTCATCAGCGGAAGCCCAATCTAGAGTCCTAAAAGTCAAACATGTTCAAACACGCCATCAGGAGCGGTAATATAATCCTAATGACACGACACTATTGAGCATTTTATTTGTACAAAAGGTCAGTTGCGAGCAGCCTTGAATCGAGCCACACACCTCAGATCATCGGGAGTTGCAAATCTGCTAATAAACTTTATTTCTGTCACATGTCTACAGAAGCTCTTACTGACAATTAACAGAGGTTTAGATGCTGATGATATACTGGTTTATTATAATTATGGAGCTCGGGTTTTGTTTTAGTTGGGCCCTTGACCCTTGACCTTTTATTGTTAGTTTTTAGTTGCTGTAGATGTGTGTGTAAAATGCATTTTGGAAAAAAAGTTGAAAGAAAATGGGATCCAATGACACATGACCATCATCTATTGGCCTGATTTATTGGGTGATATTTCATATTTTTGATTATAATACCCCAGTGAAACTACAGCATGAGATCCATCAGAGATGTGACATCCAGAAAATATGAAAAGATAAAATACTTTAAGCTTAAAACATAACAAACTATTACATCATTCAGACTCTCAAAGAGAGGACATCAGGAATCACATATGAATCTCAACAATGGTGACAGTCAAACTCTTCAGGACTCCCAGTATGCATTGCGGCATGAATAAATGATGCCACTGGATTGTCCCATTGTTTTCTTTAGTTCTTACCATTTGCTTTCATGTTTGCTGTTGTTTTTGTAGAATTGTATTATTATATTTGTGATGTTCAGAATTGATCTGTTATTTATTTTGTTGATTTATCTGCTGTGTGTTTAAATTACACAGTAGTTCATAATGTATTTAATGACTGATGGATTGAAAAGCCCTTCATAACTATTAGATCCTTCACTGTGTTTCACAGTGATGGTAATGTAAACTTAAGGCACACAAATATAGCACACTTTTATAAAAGGATTATACACTGAGTGACATCAATTAATCAAGATTAATATGATATTTATGTCATTACCAAAACATTCTGTGCCTCAATAACTGTGTTTTCAAAACGGACAATTATAGAGACTTAAAACAAACTAATGTTTAAATTTGGTGGAGGTTTGAGAGCCCTTGAAAGCAAACTCTGATCTCCATAATGGTGACTTCAGCAGACGTGTGACAGAAATAAAGTGTCACTGGTTAGTAATGTGTGAAGCTGTTTGTGGAGTTATTGAATCCTCTGCTGAGATCTGGAGAGATTAAATGTCTTCTTTTATCTTCTGTTGATTTCATCTAAGGCTGTTTCTGTAGTTCTTGTGTTTCTCTTTTCTTCAGCTTGTTATCATCAGGTGTTCATCAATAATGCTCAATCTCTCTTAATTATATCCGTAACTTTAACACTGATTCAGAGTTACTGTAACTGTCAGTATTGTGCACACGTATTATCCTGCTGACAGTAGATTATCGTAAAATCAAGGAAATATCAGCAATATATCAATAAAGCGTAATCAAATTTACTAAAAGGGAAAAAAATGTTTTTGTTATATGTTCAAAAAAGTTATACAAAGTCAATAGATGATTAGGAGAAGTAGTATTAAATTGAGGAGGACAGAAATCTGTTTTTATCTGACTTTTTAGTTGGCAGATTTTATTTTTTATCTCATCTCTTGCTGTTAATTCAGTAAGAGATCAAATATATTGCTAATCAATAACTTCAAATATCTATAATAAGTTTTCCCATATGTTGTGACAATTTTATGAATGGCTTATATACTACAAACACCTTAAGGATTATTTACCATGTTAAAAATGTGATTATTCTACTCACCAAGGCTGAATTTGTTTGATCAAAGACAGTTCAACTTTGATATTGTGAAATATTATATGAATGTAAAACAGCTGTTTTCTATGTGAATGTATAGTAAAGCATCATTTATTGCTTTGATTAAAGCTGAATTTTCTAATTACTCCAATATGATGATTTGCTGATCAAGAAACATTTAAGATGATTATCAGTCTTGAAAACAGCTGAGCTGCTTCAGATTTGTGTGGAAACCATGATACATGATGCATTTAAACATTTGTAGTAAGATTAAAAAAGAGAGAAATTCATAATTTTATTCATTAATCATGCAGGAAAGTTGATCAAAAGTGACAGTAAAGATATTTATAATTTAAAAGATTTCCATGCTTCCATTTTTAAATGCTGTTTGTTGAACTTTATTCATCAAAAATCCTGAACATTTTAATGCATGAAGCAGGACAACTGTTTTCGACATTGATAATAATAATATCAAGGACTGTTTATTGAGCAGCAAATCAGCATATTAGAGCGATTTCTGAATGATCAAGTTATTACTGAGAAAATGATTTGTTTTGGAACAAATTTACTTTTATGAGTTAACTGTGAGTTAAAATATATATTAAATTTGAACACTTAATATTTATATTAAAATATAAGAGCTGTTTAACTGTGCTGAATGTTCTGCTATGTTGGTGTTTCCAGTGCAGCCCAGATGACAGTAAAGCATTGCAGACACAAAGCAATGTGTGCTTTTCAGCATTCAAATGCATGAATATTACAATAATATAGTTATATAATATTCAACTTTCATGTCATTTTAATGAGCAATGGGTTATCTAAAAAAGCAACACAAAGGACTTGTTCAGTTAATTTTGTTGCCTAAAGAATTTATTTAATTTGCATATCGTAAATGTTTCATAGACAAATGTGTAAATGTTTTAAATGTGTCAAATATCTATGTGATATAAAAAATGGGTAACGCTTTATTTTACAGTGTCCTTGTTACACGTTATAAGTAGTTACTGTAGAAATATCTATAATTTACACATAACCCTATCAAACCTTATTGTGAGAATGTGTAGTTAATTACTCAGTACTTATGCATATAATTACACTGTAACACGGACACCTTAAAATAAAGCGTAACCACAAAAATGTGCCCAAAGAACAATAATTCACCAACTTTATATAACTTGTACAATTTGGTCGAAACATGTTTCAAATGAAAATGTCACGATGTTACCTCATTTTCCATTGCCATTTCCTAATGTAGTTCTTTTCACATTTTGCTTCTGGATTTATTATAAAATAACTGATGCTACATACTAAATAAATAATGCTTTAAATACTTTCAAATTGTCATCAGTCAGTGTGTGGATGAAGGCTGAAGGCATGGTGATGAAATACTAAATATAAACGGTCTTTAATGTCTGAACTGGATTGAATAGTTTGTCCTGAATTGTTGTGAATATAATAATCATGCACTGTGTGGCTGTTGGCCAGAGGAGAACTGGTCCCCCGACTGAGCCTGGTTTCTCCCAAGTTTTTTTTTCTTCATTCATTCTGTTTCCTGCTGGAGTTTTGGTTCCTGCCACGGTTGCCTCTGGCTTGCTTAGGTGGGGAAACCTAACACTTAAGATTCATCAATATTATTGATTGTCCTGGGGGGTGTTCAAAAAATCAGGGTTATTTTACCATCAAACATACCCTGATCTCTTGCTTGATCAACACAAACTTTGCTGACTCAAGATATGTTGATTCCAAAGATGCATCCGGGAGTAAGTTAATCAAACCCAGAGTTTGTTCAGGATTAACACACAACACATTCCCAACAAAGACATGAATCCATGAAATGGGAAACGGGTGCTAGGAATAACTGCGCCATACCACATTTTTCTTCTTTTGTCAAGGTTTACATAATTAGTGAATCTCACCATCTATTGGGTGGTTCTGTAATAATTTTTCAGTCTTTTTGTTTAAAAAATATTTTAATCACTAGAGCTATTTTGTGTATTTGATGCTAATTATACAATAAAGAAAAATACTTAAACTAATTAACAGTTTGTGCTTGCAAAGAAAACATGGCTGTAAAAGTTTTTTATTGTAAGTAATTTTGCTTCCACATTGCTTGGAAGGCAAGATATATTATAAATTATGTATTATAGTTTTTAACATGCCAACGTCTGTCACTGTACATGAAAAAGGTGAGGAGCTGTAAAGGTGCTGCCCTCCTCTGGAAAGGAGGCAGAGAACAGCAGCTTATTTGCATTTAAAGGGACTCAAATAGGGTCTGATTTGACAAGCTATAATAAATTATATGTGAGGAAGTTTGAACTGAAAGTTTACAGATGCATTCGGGGGATGCCAGAGACATCTTGTTGAAACAGATATAATAAGTCACTTTAATGCAAACTTTATTGCAAATGCTCAGAAATAAAGAGAAAAGCATAGCTGACATTAGAAACATGAATAGTGTCTGGAGGACACTCAGCATTACGGGCTGATTACAGAATCACCCTGAGCCTTTTGTGACATTTCCGGAACAAAACATCCACCAAATGGAGGAACTAACAATTGAGATTTGCATTGACTTGAGTCAGGAGGTCATTTGAATAAAGATCCTGAGAACGGACACACCCTCTGTATTCAAAGTATTAACTTATGTGTGGTTGAGAGTTGCACCAGTCATTCTCAGACATTTCAAATAACACCAAACATGACTGTTAATTCACTTGCATTGACATTCAAGTTTATATTTAGAATCTAAGTGAACTGAGAGAAGGGAAGAATGTGTAAAGGGAAGGAAGGGGGGGGGGGGGGGGGGGGGATGTGAAGTAGGGACAGGAGGGAAAAAAGTACGGTGTGTAAACAAAAGTCAAAAGAGCCACAACCAAATCCCAGACAAATTGCTTAAAGCAACATCAACAAATTTCATTGAAATTATATGGTAAAGATACATTAACAGGATGACTAAGGGCCCGTCCACACAGAGACGCGTATCACTGTATACGTATACCTTTTTTATTGTATTGGCGTTTCGTCCACACGGATCCGGCTTTTTGGGAGACTGAAACCATTATTTTTTGAAACCGGGTCCTAAAATGGATAAATCTGAAAACGACACCCTTGCGGTTTCGTGTGTACCGTATATTTTGTGAAACGATGATGTCATCATATCACGTGTCGGCTACGTCACACGTCTTCTTGGTTCGTATACAGCGCACAAGGTTATGCGCATGCTCAAAGTCTTCTTCTCCGTGTGTAGAGTATATCTGTGGCAGAATTACAGCGCCCCATACTGCACCATGTTCAGTCAGTTTTAGTGGTTTCGGAATGCACCGGCTTCATGTGGACGTGACCTCAGGATGCAGGGTAAGGATGATTTATTAGAATAGAAATGAAAATAAACACACAAAAGAAACCTACCCGACGAGGGGGGGGGGGGGGGGGGGGGGGGGCAGTGCCAGAGCTCTGTCAACCAACACACTAAAACCCAAACTCCTTTGATGAAAAGCTTACACTGAGACAACTGTGGGACAGTGTTGCCAGATTGGGTGGGTACCCGCCCAATTGGGCTCCTTTTGGTCACATCCGACCAGAAAAAAATGCATTGGGCTGGTCGATAAAAATTGGGCTTGTTTTTGATGACAAACCCGCCCAAATTTCATATATAAATGCATATAAATTCCACTAAAACAAACCATAATATGCAATGTGACTGAATCGTATCTTTGCCTCAGCTCTAGATTGACAATCACAGGCGTCCAATCACAACTGACTTTTTGGAAAAAAGGAAACTAACCAATGACATTTGATGTTACTATTACAAGAGCAAGCCCCGCCCAACGACTGACAAAAATAAAAGTGCTTGCGCGAGCAAAAACAGCTGTCGAGAGTGGGCGAGTGATTAAGAGAATGAGAATGAGAATGTGCTTAAAATTTGCTGATCTTTCTTAACATCATGTGAATGATTCTGTTAAACGATGTTTTCAGCACTTCTTCCAGTTCCTGTTCTCTGTATTACAAGTCAAATGAGTCAGATTACTGAGACTCTCACCTTTTGTCTGTAATGGCTCTTGGAGCCCCTGTCCCATTCTGTGAGAAGTTATGTGAATTGGTTTAGAACAGGGGCGTAGCCAGAATTTTTTTTTGAGGGGGCCTAGCTTAAAATGAGGGTGCCAAACTGGGCGCGATTATTGATTAGGGGTGATCTCAAAATTTCTAGCATGTAAAACCTTGTATTTGTGTTTAATCATTTTTGTTTTGTAAAACTAAATTGGCCATCCTTTATGTCTGTAGGCCTATGTGGTTTTTACAAATATTTAACTAATAAAACAGCATTTAAAAGAGGCTGTGACTAATGCTGCCTTCACACGCTCTCGGAAATTTCTTCTGAAGTTGTGATTATTCAGATTCTGACTAGTTGAAACTGGTATTGACGATAATTCTGATAAAGAATAATGACATATGCAAGCGTCTGACCATAATTATATAAAGCCACAATACCAATTTTGACGACAGTGTATAATTAAATATGAGGTTTCCTGCAGCGACGATATGTACATTTGTTTTATCACTAACAACAAACATCATACAATTGAGATCAAGTTTCACATTAAGTGTGAGTATTACTTTTAATACAAGTTTTAAAATGCCATTTTGAAGTCATGCATGTTTGAGCAATTTATATATAATAAATATATATAGGCTATTCACTGATGGTTCACAGGTGCTGCTGTGTATACAAGTGAAGAACAACAGGTCGTCTCCTCAGTTTATACAGGAACTGATAGAATATTAGGCTTACAATAGGTAAAGAAAATATTCAAAACATTTGAGCTTCTTCTGATAGCTTATAGCTACTCACAGGTATAAAATCAGGGAAATCATGCAGACTTGGAAATAGATTGAACAATAACTAGATCACATAGACGGTTTGAATGATTTGTTGCACATGTCGACGCAAAAGGAAATTATGAAGTACATATGTTAGCGAACAATCTTAGGTTATCAATAGTAGATTTGCATATTGCATTAAGTAAATCTAAGGCTAAAGCAATCGTAAAAGATCAAACTATAAAAAATATGGCAGGAATGTTGGGATATTAATGACAAAGTAAGGCATTTGAATAATATTCAAAGCTCTCTATGGAAAGAGAGATGGGTAAAAAACAAAGTGAAGTAAAGGCTATCACTCAACAACACACTTAATTTACTAGATAAACACACACGTTTACATTGCAATCAACTCTGATCAGTCCAGTTAATTATTATGGATTGTTAAGCTCATGACAGGAACAGAAAGGTTTTAAAAGAAGAAACTGGAAATAAACTTTAAAAAACATCCTTGGTGCATCATTGAGTATAAGTATAAAAGGCTATAGGTGATTGTTATTATTTTTCCCTTCCTGTTCAATTTCTTGATCCATTCCACACTCCAATCCAGAATGTGGCAGTAATTCACCCGTAAGCAGGAAAACCTAAGAAGAAAGAAGAAGAAGAGAATGAAAACGAAGAACAACGACTCGAAAGAGAAACTCACGGAAATAGTCTCGTCTGAAGGCGATCATAGCGTCGGTTCGGATGTGTGTGTGTGCAGATGTGTGTGTGAGAACAGAGGAGAGCCATGGCCATCGCGCACGCCGCCACAGAGTTCGTGTTCGCGGACTTCTCTCTGAAGGAGCCGGTGTCGGAGAGCCGGTACCGCGGCGCGCGGCTGGAGCTGGCGCTGGATAAGATGGTGACCTGCGTGGCGGTGGGTCTGCCGCTGCTGCTCATCTCTCTGGCCTTCGCTCAGGAGGTGTCTGTCGGTATGAGCTTCCCTTCAGTCTCAGCCGTCACTCAGCTGCTTCAAACGCTCAGCTGTTCATGCTGATCTATTCAGCGTCAAGACGTTTAAGTAGAGTTACTACAGAGTTTTCTCTCTGTGTGTGTATACAGTGTGTATGAATGCATGTGTGTGTTATATATATAATTACACACACATCCACTCAAACATACTTAATACACACACTCACTACACTCACATACATTAAGATCCTCTTCCAGTGGCTTTAATCCACGACTTTCATAAAGCACAATAGTCACATAATACTCGATTTAAAGGCAAATTAAAGGAAAGTGAAAATGATTCAGAGCAGCATGTCATCGTATTTTACAAGAGCCTCACAATAAAACATAGAAATATCCTGAGAATAGAACTAGAGGAGTTGCTAGGGTATATAATATCTGCTTCAGTGTTATTTGGTACATGCGTGAAATTGATTTATTTATTTAGTGCTTTTCCACAAGCCCAAGGTCAAGCTAGTTGAACAACATTTTTGGTAAGTAATTTAATAAGGCATCGCAGTAATCCAAACAAGGCGTCATTAGTGCGTGAACAAGGGTTTCTGCTTCAGCCAGATTGAGGGAGGAGCGGAAACATGCATTATTACACAGGTGATGAAAAGAGTTTCTAACAACTGAGGAAATATGAGAAACACATGAAAGGGAGGAATTAAATAAAATACAAGATATTGTACAGGAGAGAAGAGTTTAGCGAGAACCACATCTGTGACAAAGGACAGGCTCGTTCTGTTTGCAGGTTTAGTGGCTAGTATCTGCATTATTTTGTTTTTTCTTTCATTAATTTAAGGAAATTCTTAGACATCCAGTGTTTCGGCAGAGAGGACATGTCAGAGGAGGGGAGGAGATGGATTTGATTTCATCAGCATAACACTGAAAATGAAGTCCATATGAAATCAAGTGGCTTCATGTAGATGATAAAAAGTAACTGGAGGACTAATATGCTGATATAGTTCTTTCTATCAGTGAGACAAGAAATGATCCAGGAGAGAGCAGAATCACAGAGGCTGATATCAGAAAGATGTTGAACTTTGATATTTGTAAACCCAAAATCCATGTTGCGCTTAGGCGTGGAGTGCGAACAGAAGACGAGGAGGACAGGAGGTTTCAAACCGAAGCACTCTTTTATTAAACAACGAAACACAAAAGACTTTAAATATGAACCAAAACGGCACGATGAGTACAAAACTCGGAAGAAGGCCAAGGAGGTGAAACGCAGAACATTAACACACAACACTTTACAACGCCAACAAGTTCAACGAACAACAAAGACTAGGGAATGCGAGAGTGTATTTATACATGAGGAAATGGGAAGCAGCTAACAAGACTAACCATAGAAAGGAGGATATCGTTAACCACACAAATAAGAGCCGTTTTAGCAGTGTGTGATGAGCCAAATCCAGACTGAAACGCTTCAAAAAGACCAGTTACAGTCAGATACAGTCACATTTGAGAGGTTACTGAAGTAGAAATAGAATAATTGTTCATATTCAAATGACCCAGGCCAGATTTCTTAAGGATGGATTGTGACCGCATCAAGTTTTAAGTCCGATAGCAGATGCTAAGCTATAGTTTACCAGACTGGTTCTGATGGGTGAGATTTCAGAAATGCACAGATTGAGTAAAGCAGCCGGTGCAGTGTTGAGCTGACAGGAAAGATGCTTACACTCATTTAATGTCTTGATCACAAATCTGAGGAGTATCGCTAACAATAGATGCTGTGATTTATCTGAGAAAACCTTTTGATGAAGCTCCAGTGGATGTGATTATGCTGAGTGTGAGGTTATTACTATGGTTATGCATCGACATAATATCATAAAGTTTGCGGTATTTTATATCACACATCTGCGTTCAAAAGTGTTTTTTTTCTGAGGAAGTAGTTTTATATAATGTAATCCCTTTAAGTTCTGAAAGATTAAAGATTGATTGAAGATAATAAATCGGGTAACTGCCCAGTAGGGGATGTGCATTAAATGTTAATCATAAAAATTAAATGCACTGTGTTATTAGTAATGGCTGTTGTTTGCAGTGAGTATAAAAAGCATCTTGTTTGAGCGCATCTCTTCACCGTATTTAATGTGCTCTGCATATATGCATAAGTTTTAAAGCCTAAATTAAGTCTTTTCATGATATAAAGTAACTCTCTGTGAGAAGAGCACAGAAAAAACTACCTTAACCAAGTAATCCTATTCTGTTTCTAATAGAGTCTCAACGGTATGTGATTTTTATGGTACGATAGAAAACATCATGGTTTCACTGTATACATTATTACATTATCCGTTTAGATTTATTTGTGTTTTAATTTCATGATAACAATTAACGGAATTTGAAAGCTGAAATAAAAGTGGCGACACTCATTGTGATTTTTGGATGGAAGTTTGTGCTGGAGAACGCCGCCGGAACGAGCTTAGCACGCCTCTCTCCGTATGAAACGGGAATATGCATGACTTTATTTTTCAGACCTCAAAAGGAAAAATTTTAAAATCATGCCTCATGCCTCTCAGACCATGTTTTCTAAAGTATATAGAGTATATCTATACTAGAGTATATCACTCTTGAGGTGAATATATCCGGACCAGAACGTGAATGCAAGAACTTTTTATTGTAACAAAATCAGGATATTTATAATCTTGGTTTCCTAAAATTGTGCTCTTGTGAGCTTTTCTGATCAGTCGGAGTGAACGTTTGTGCACAACAGACTGATAATAACAATAATACTATTATTACTGTGGCTGTCTGTGATATCGAATGGCTCAATATCGTTATACAATTATATATTATTCCCTAAATAAGTGTTACGATGTGGTCAGCAGGCATGAAGATAAGGGAGATTCAAACACAAAACAGGCTTTAATAATGAACTAAACATCTGGATGAACAACACAAGCCACACAATGCATAAACGAGAACTGCCGAGAACAATATAAACACGGGTATACAGTTAATATAAAATAAACACGGGTATATAGTTGATTAGAGGAAGTTAGACTAGACTCAATAGAAGGAATCAAGCACATATTCGGTAACTAATGAAACCGAAGCGAAGAAACAGAGCAGAATGTCAAAATAAGATTTTTCATAACAGAACATAAACCTGATAATGTGCTTTCTAGGCTATTGTTTGCATAACACTACTCCAATCTGGCATTTAATGCTTCTACAGCTGCTGGCATTTACATTTATCCAAATAAATACATTTACGTTTATTACGCTTTTATTGCATTCAAGAAACACAAGTTCTTGCTTTCCCTGGGATTTGAACCCATGAACTTGGCGTCACAAGTTTGAGATACTACCTCGCTCTACTGTTTGAGATACAGGAAAGTATTGAAATATTTCAGCATTGCTTGTCAGTCAGTTTCATTACATCATCGGCTGGCGGCAAGGGACTGTCTTTGAGTGATCCATTAAACTGTTCATTCAACTAATGTTCAAAACCGCAGACAATTATTTTAACTTTGGGCTATTTTTCTAAAAATAAAGGATGTTTACGTGGGAAATGTTGAGCAAGTGCAGTGATATCGCTTATTCTAAAATGCTACAAACTACATATTTCTGCCTCATCTTATGCCCCAAAATCCACATTAACTCACAATCTGAAAATATTATAAACACAGGGGTCAAGTCAAGTCAAGTCACCTTTATTTATATAGCGCTTTTTACAATGTAGATTGTTTCAAAGCAGCTTTACAGGAAAAACAATATAAACAAAGTTTGTTTGGCTGAACAGAAGCCCCAAAAGAGCAGGCGAATCAATACAATTGATGAATTTTAAGTGTTAAGTTTCCCCAACTGAGCAAGCCATAGGCGACAGCGGCAAGGAACCAAAACTCCAGCAGGTGACGTAACGAATGAAGAATAGAATGGAGAAAAAACCTTGGGAGAAACCAGGCTCAGTCGGGGGACCAGTTCTCCTCTGGCCAACAGCCAAACCGTGCATGATTATTATACAACAATTCAAGTCCAATATGAAGTCCAATTTGGTCCGGTTAGAGATGGGTTCATGATCGTCACAGGGGAGGGTCCAGTAGAGTCACGGTCTCCGCAGACACCCCAGGGCAGGGCGGTGAAAACAATGAGTTTTAAAATTGTAGTATTAATGTCATAAATTGACATGACTTCTCCTGACATAATTGAATTAATGGCAATAATTCCGGCCACTGAATGCAAGCTTTAAATGAATAAAGAAATAAAGCTTTAAATGAATAAACTGAATAAAGCTTTCTTATCTTTCAGTCTAGTTTGCTGCAATGGTGACACCAACTCTTGAAGATTAACCAAATGAATCTAGGAATGGTTGAATTGTTGGGTTTCAAATCAGTAGGAGCAACAAAAATATTGTTTGTAACCAGCTGTTTTTTGGATGGTAACATTCATATTATTACTGAAATGGTCTCCATTTGTACTATTTGTTATTGCAAAAAGAAATCTTATTACTGTAACATGTTACTACTTGCACATTCCTGCCCAATATTTCACGTTGTACACCTACTGATACTGCACTCAATGCATTTCTGGCTCACTCACAAAATACACACGCTTCTATCAGTGTTGCCAGATTGGACTGACTATTTCCAGCCCAACTACAGCAAAAAACCCGCCCATTTACAAAAATACCTGCCCAAGACCAAAATTGTTGACGGGAGTGGGGGTGGAGAGAGAGACCTACACGCGTGATTGTTGTCGGGGGGGGCAACAATCTGGCAACAATGACTTCTATTGCAAAACTGTTGATTCTCTTTCTTCCTAGGTACACAGATCAGTTGTTTCTCCCCTACAAAGTTCTCGTGGCGTCAGGCTGGTTATGTGGACTCGTACTGCTGGGCGGCAGTGCAGACTCAGGACACGGGAGGCCTGCCACTGTGGCTCCATAAGGTAAAGCCACAAAAACATCCAAAACTGTGCGCATGGGAACACGGCGATAGAGATCTGCGCTTTTATGGATTGGCAGCAGGGAGAATGGCAAGGGTTTCCTTGCAGCATCTGATTCTCCCACAGGCACAGTTTAGCTTTGAAGGCCCTCACTGCAGCGTACATGTCTGTGATGATGCGCAATCAAACAGATTGTCTTTTACATATGTAAACAGATATTCTGCCTCCCACTGTTCCAGAAAGCTCCTGTTTTCTGCCTTTCTTTTCTTTTCTCGCTGACAGTTGTAGCGTCTATGTTGCTATGACTACTGTCACAGAGGAGAGAGCGTTTCTGGGTCCTGTCCTGATTGGCGCGCGAAAACAGCAGAGCATTATGGGATTCGTAGTATTAGCGGTGAATGCGCTGTATAATACCAGCGGGCCAGCTTTAGTAGTAATTTGGTATTGTCTCGCGGGCCAAATATAATTAGCCAGAGTTTGATACCCATGCTCTAAGCATCATACTTAACTCAGGACAACTTTAGTGATTATAAAAGGAGCACAAATTACTTGCTTTCTGATATACTAGGAGTGGAAATGACTAAGATAATTTGTGCTCCTCTGCCGCCATCTACTGGTTACATGTATGCAGTGTTCATTTATTTATTATTTATATTTTACAAATGGGGACAATCTATAATATCTAGATATCATAGATTCTATCACATAAATAAATATGAAGCACTTGACAGTCCTTAGAAAGTTCTTGAATTTTGCTCTCAAACGTTCTTTTGCCACAATACCATGGTTACAGTTAGTGCCACTACATTAAATCCATGGTGAATGTTGGTGATTTGTTGACTGGAGAGGCTTCTTTAACTTGTTTGTTCATGGCAAAATGTTTCTCCTGGTTTCCACTGATATCTGCACTGAATTTGAATGCTTCTCACTAGATTTCGCAGCGATAATTCAAGCGCTTTCTCACAGGATCTCCCATCGCTTTCGTTTCATTTGCCGTTTGATGTTTCTCATATCTAACAGAAATGGCAGCTCTAATCCGTTTTGCAATGTATTGATGGCACCAGTGCGATCATGGATGTGTTTCAGGACAAATGAGTGTCTAACATGGAACCCCTCTCTCTGCAGTTTTTCCCTTATATCCTGTTGCTGGTGGCAGTATCGGTTTACATGCCAGCGTTGTTTTGGCGTTTCACGGGAGCCCCTGTGCTTTCTTCTGATCTGACCTTTATAATGGAAGAACTGGACCGTTCCTACAACAGAGGCATCAAGCTGGCTAGATGCCTTCACACTGCAGGAAAACCGGAGTCACAGTCAGCCCGCATGGAGTCATACAGGTGAAATGAACACACAAAGAGCAGAGAAATTGTTTGCCGGTCCTTCTTTTCATTTCAGGCTGTCACATGGCTTTACTCTGTGAGAGTTGACACGCATACACAAACTAACTTTCTATAAACATCTGCTATTTTCACACTTTTAATTTTTTACCATAATCATTCCTATTCATGTTTCATTCCTGCAACATTTTAATACTGTCATGCTTGCATGTTTTTTTTTTCTTTAGCTCTGTGATAGACCTTACCGAGAGCTTTAAATATCCTCTGGTGGAACAATACTTGAGGACCAAACGCTTCTCTCGAGGATTACTGATCCGATACCTCCTCTGCCGCATCGTCACTTTCTTGGCCCTCATGTTAGCCTGCATCTACCTTTGCTATTACATCCGTCTCTCTATCACGGATGAGTTTGAGTGTGACATCCGATCAGGCGTGGTTATCAACGACTCCTCAGTGCCTGCGGCCATGCAGTGCAAGCTAGTTGCCGTGGGCATCTTTCAGCTGCTAAGCTACATAAATCTGTGTGTGTATTTGCTGCTGTTGCCGTTGTGCTTGTACGCCATGTTGGTTCCATTCAGAAGGACCGTGGGGTTCTTGAAGCCTTATGAGATGTTACCCACAATAGGGGTGATGCAGTTTGGACGGGCGACCTGGGATGATCTTGCGTTATATCTGCTGTTTCTGGAGGAGAACCTGAGTGAGCTGAAGAGTTATAAGTGCCTAAAGGTGTGTTGATCAAGTTTTGCTCTATTTGTTTTGTAGACTCTGGGAACGAACCTCCAGACATAAACTACTCTAACGTATCTGTAACGTCTGTCAGGGTGTTAGTTTTAATTTATTTTTAATTGATCGATTAATCTCGGATTCATTTTAAAAAGTATAAATATGAAGCATTAAATCAGGCTAAAGGGCCTTTCACACTGCATGTGATTAAACAAGGCTTATGTATGTCACAATGATCCTTTTAAATCGAAACAATAGAACAATTTCAACCAGTCCGAATGATAATGTTATGTTCATCTCCTCATTCTGAGTTCCTCTCGTTTCCACCCATAAACAACTGAGAGAAACATTGCTACAATGAAACAAAAGGCCAAATAAATATATGTTTAAGATGATACATGTTCTGTATGTGTTTTCATGCAGGTCTGGGTATTTTTATATCCATAAAGAATGAGAAATACTAAGCAGGTGTATGTGGTTAATCAATAAAAAAATGTATCGATATAATTCATTTTTATCGAAAGTTAATCATTTCACGTTCAGTGTAAAAGCTTATCATCTTGTCATTTTAAAGCACTTCATCCAATTACCATAAAATCACTGTTCCTTAATTTACTGATTAATTGTAATACATTTTTCCCCTGAATTTATAAGAAATTAATATAGTTAAGAAGTAAACATACTTAAAGCATTCATTGTATTAATACATTTGTTTAGTTTTATATTGACTGCATTATATTTTTCAGATCTATGATGTGACTATAAGAATTAATCAGGTTTTTGGTTTCCAAGAGAAAGTCTTGTAATAAGTGTGCTCTGTGTATGCAGGTGTTGGAGTTGCTCAAACAAGGGGGAGACGAGTCTTTTGACACCATGCTGCTGTTGCAGACTCTTGGACAGGTGAAAACAGATGTGGTGGATGGCAGACGGCTGGAAAAGGAAAGGAAAATCTCCAGCACCAACAACGGGGACACAGAGATGAAAGGTTTGTGTGTTTTTACTCTTTGATGTACAAATAAATTCACAGATTAAGATGAGTGTTCAATGAGGGATGAGTGTTCAATGGACGTGTTTCTTATGTGCCAAAACGTAGAGCTCGCAAAGCATTTAAGAGCTCATTTTAGTGACTTCTCCCCAAAGATGCTGATCTGTGAAAAAGTTACCCTGGCCTGTTGTTGGGTTTATATCAGCTGATCATGCCATGCTCAGTTTAGATCAAAGTTGGATGTGCTCTTTTGCTTTAAATCATACACTTCTAACTGTAAAAATGAAAAGACACATTTTCAGGATTTTTGCTTTTAATCTTGTCAGGTGTATTGCTATATAAAGTTTATTTTAGTTCATAAAGAGATTATTTTTACAATCCATATGAATTGAGCAGTTTACTACAACTGTTTTTAAGAGACTCAATCACTTTATATGATGAACAGATTTAATTTAGCCTCTACTTTGATCTCCGAACCTGAACTTCTACATTGATCTCTGAACCTTTGATATAAGGAAATGTAGGCTGTCCTGTAGGTCAATCAGTACCAATTTACAATGCCAAGGTCATGGGTTCGATCCCAGGAAAAGCAAGAACTTCAATGAGACATCATTGATTGCAATGCAAGTCGTTTTGGATAAAAGATTCTGCCAAATGTATACATTTAAATTGTGTGTGTTTCCTCAGAGATTTCTCCACTGATGCAGAGGGACTCCTTGAAAAAGCATGAAGATGAGAAGATTGTGCGCCAGAGGGTGGTCTGAATTGCCTGTCTGGAGTATATGGTGACTGCCTGCATCATGCTGAGATTCATAACGCCTGGAAAGAATGCATTTTGCGCTAAAGGAGGAAAACTGTGGAAGTCTTGTCTGTTCATAAATTCATAACTAAGATTGTTTTTTGTTGTGGGGGCGATGTGCGAACTGTTTTATATCACTTTTGTTTTCCACATTCTGTTTTAAAGTACCTTCTGCAGTAACATTTATATTGCCGAAAATGTCTGGCTTGAACAGTTATTCTGTTATTACCACAGTAACACCAATTTAGGCGGATCTGGAATAATCAGTTGAATTACCTCAGTAGATAATATTTTTTAATAAACTGAAAGAAAATGCCAAACTACAGATCTTTTTTAAAAATTTGTTTTATGGATAGATATAAAAATAATAAAAATATCTACGGTTTCTGCCAAATGTTTTTCCATTTTGTTATTAGGTTTTGTGTCTGTCTCTACTCTGAAAATAAAGTTAATTGATTTTTACACTAGTTTTGGAATTGTTTAATTTACTTTCTGCTGCTCGAGTGGATTGCGTTTGCACCGTCATATAAACTTGATTTTTGTTTTAGATCTTAAACTCGACGTTCGTTTGTATTGCTAAATACAATATTAGATTATTTAATATATTGTAATCGTTAGCTTTAATCTAAATCGCTAAATGCGTTAGCATTGTGCTATCTTACTGTCCGTGCATACAGCGTTTTTCTCGCTCGCGCCTTTTTTTCCCGACTTCATCAAACAACTGGTCAACAAGTTGGATCAACACACGCGGTGAGTCATGTCATCTTCTCTCAAAATTGTCACTTGCACTGCCTGCTTCATGCATAGTCTGTCTGTCTCTGTCAGCTGTGAAGGCTTCACGTGTCATAAATGTAGGGACATACTTAGGCTGACAGAGAAGATTTCAGAATTAGAGACACGCATCCAAACTTTAATCGAGGATAGTAAGAATGCAAGGGCTTTAGATACTGCTTTGGATGCGACTAGCTTAGCAAACCCTGTACATTGTTCGGTTCCGGCTGTAGAGCCCGTGCAGCAGGGAAACTGGTTGACTGTGAGACGGCATAATCGCGGGTCAAAAAACCACTGTTCCATTCCGATCAGAACATCAAACAGGTTCTCCCCACTCAGTGACGCACCCACTGAGAAACCTGTTGAAAGTGCCCTAGTGATTGGCGATTCTATTACTCGGAATGTGAAAATAGAGACTCCAGCCACCATAGTCACATGTTTGCCGGGAGCCAGAGCGCCTGACGTCAAAGCAAATTTAAAAGTGCTGGCTAAGGCTAATCGTAAATATTCTAAGATTGTTATTCACGTCGGCGCTAATGATGTCCGACTAATGTCCGAGATCACTAAAACTAATATTAAAGAGGTGTGTGAACTAGCAAGTACGATGTCAGGCACCGTAATTTGCTCTGGCCCTCTTCCTATGCGCAGGAGTGATGAGATGCTTAGCAGATTATCCTCACTCAATGGCTGGATGTCTAAGTGGTGCCCGCGGAATAACATAGGGTTTATAAACAATTGGAAAAGTTTTTGGGGCAGACCTGACCTGTTGAAAAGAGATGGTATTCATCCCACCTGGGATGGTGCCGCTCTTCTCTCTAGTAATTTTGCATATAGTCTTAGAGCTAAACCTGGACTAACTGGGGTCCAGGTCAGGAAGCAGACAAACTGGCTAAACCGACCGTCTGCTAGCTGTCTCACATCACAGAGGTCAGATAAATTCCAACACATAGAGACTCTTTCACCTAGATATCATCCTATAGAGATTGTGTCTTTTCCCCGAATTAGCAAATACAAAAATCTCTCAAAACCGTTTAAGAGTAAAAATGTAATTGATTTACAAACAACTAAGAACGGATATAACACAAGTGAACAAATGATAAAGCTTGGGTTACTGAATATACGATCCCTTTCCTCAAAAGCACTTATTGTAAATGATATGATTACAGATCATAAACTAGATGTGCTGTGTTTGACAGAAACTTGGCTAAAACCAGACGATTATATTACTTTAAATGAGTCCACCCCTCAAGATTACTGTTATAAACATGAGCCTCGTCTGAAAGGTAAAGGAGGAGGTGTTGCTGTAATTTATAGTAACACGATCAGTACTGCTCAAAGGTCTAATTTGAAATATAATTCTTTTGAAGTGATGGTCCTTAATGTAATATTATCTAGTGCAAGTAATAATTCCTGTTTAACTTTTGTGCTGGCTATTCTATATAGGCCACCAGGGCACCATACAGACTTTATCAAATAATTTGCTGATTTTCTCTCAGAATTAGTAATGTCCTCAGATAAAGTCATAATTGTCGGTGATTTTAATATCCATGTAGATAATGAAATAGACGCATTGGGATTGGCATTTAGAGACATTTTAAACATTATTGGAGTTACACAACATGTATCAGGACCCACTCATTCTCGTAATCATACTTTAGATCTAATATTGTCATATGGGATCAATGTTGATACTGTTCAAATTCTGTAGCAGAGCGATGACATCTCAGATCATTACTTAGTTGCGTGTAGATTACCTTTAGCCAAAGTCGAAAAACTAACTCCCTGTTATAAATATAGTAGAACTATCACTCCTAACACAAAAGATAGCTTTATAAATAATCTTCCTGATCAGTTTCATCTACTTAACATCCCAGATAGCCTAGAAGAACTTGATGTTGCAACAGAAACTATAAACTCTCTCTTTTCCAGCACTTTAGACATTGTTGCTCCGTTACGCTTAAAGAAGATTAAAGAAAATAGTCCAACACCGTGGTACAACAAGCACACCCGGGCCCTCAAGAGAGCAGCCAGAAAAATGGCTAGAGCTAGAGGTTTTTTCGCATTTCATGGAAAGACAGCTCTATTGCATTCAGAAAGGCCTTAAGATCAGCTAGATCTACTTACTTTTCTACCCTCTTAGAAGAAAACAAATACAACCCTAGGTATTTATTTGATACAGTGACTAAATTAACAAGAAATAAAGCCTCAACCCCAGATGCTTTAAATCAGCACAGCACTAATGACTTCATGGACTTCTTTACTTGCAAAATTCATAATATTAGAGAGAAAATTATAACCATGCAACCGTCTACTACAATATTCCAAAATACAGTAAATTTTAGTGTCCCTGAAGAAAAATTCCACTCCTTCATTGCTATTGGGGAGGAAGAATTGTCTAAACTCGTTAAAATCATCAAAATCAACAACATGTATGCTAGACCCAATACCAACTAAGCTACTGAAAGAGATGCTTCCAGAAATCATAGATCCTATTTTTAATATAATTAATTCTTCTTTGTCATTAGGATACGTACCAAAAACTTTAAGCTGGCTGTAATTAAACCGCTTATTAAAAAACCACAACTTGATCCTACAGAATTAGTTAATTACAGGCCGATATCGAATCTACCTTTCTTGTCAAAGATTCTAGAAAAGGCAATATCTTTACAACTACCGTATTTATTCGAGTATAACGCGCAAATTTTTCTACCAAAAAAATAAATCAAAGTTAGGGATGCGCGTTATGCACGAGGACTGGGTTGGGGTGGGGTGGGGTTTGTTTTGACGGCCGGTCCTTTGAGGGCGCCGGCGAATTGTGAGTTCGCGCTGCGCATTTTACAGGCTGTTTAAGTAGCAATATATGCATAAAATAAAAGGCAGACTCGTGAGTGCAATTCAGCAACTGTATTCAAACATAAACCGCGGCAACAACCGCAACACAGCCCAAAGCAATCGATTGCCGATTGCATGATACATTACATCCCGTAACACAGGCTGCAGCCTCTCACTGTACGTGAGGGCGAAGAAAAAAAAAAAACGTCCCCTCGCCGCTTCATTTCCTCGCCCACACGTTACGGAGAAGACAGACATCAGCAATAAAATGGACGGCACAGAAGACGACCTGCTGTGGAATTTAGACGCAGAAGAAAGCGAATAAAGTGGAGAAATAGATGTTCCTGCCAACTGGGACACTGATAAAAAATTAACTCCAGAAGAATGGGAGCAACTCTTTAGTGTCTCTGATGAGGAATCTGACGTCGAAGGACTTTAAATAAATATTTTTACCGGTAATTCTCTTTCGGTATTGTGTTCATTAGTTTATGTTTTCAATAAATATATTGACATGTTATGTTATATAAGTATATGTTATACAATAAATAAATGTATTTTATCATGGCTGCACGTGTTCAACAACGTTTTTTGTCAATTACAATGCTTGGTGTGAAACAAAATTTTATACCGAATTTTAATCGAAAATTAGGGGTGCGCGTTATACACGTGTGCGCGATATACTCGAATAAATACGGTATGTTCCTTTCTAGAAAGAAGCAGCATCTACATTTCCAGTCAGGATTTAGACCATATCATAGTACTGAGACTGCTCTCATTAGAGTTACAACTGATTTGCTCTTATCATCCGATCGTGGTTGTAACTCTCTGTTAGTGTTACTGGACCTTAGTGCTGCATTTAATACAATCGACCACAAAATCCTTCTGAATAGACTTGAAAATTATGTTGGCATTAGTGGAGTTGCATTAGCCTGGTTCAAGTCATACTTATCTGAGCGTTATCAGTTTGTAGCAGTAAATGAGGAGATGTCATATCGGTCACGGGTTCAGTATGGAGTTCCTCAAGGTTCAGTACTAGGACCATTGCTTTTCACCCTGTACATGCTTCCTTTGGGTGCAGTTATTAGGAAGCATGGCATTAGCTTTCATTGTTACGCTGATGATACTCAGCTCTATATTTCTTCTCATCCTGATGAAACGAACAAATTCACTAAATTAACAGAATGCATAACTGATATAAAAAATTGGATGACTAATAACTTTCTACTGCTAAATTCTGAAAAAAAAACAGACATTCTAATTATTAGACCAAAAAGTTCAGCACATAATAATCTAGACTACTGCCTAACACTCGATGGCTGCTCTGTCAAGTCTTCGTCGTCAGTTAGAAACCTGGGTGTGCTCTTTGATACCAATCTTTCATTTGAAAGCCATGTTTCTAGCATCTGTAAAACGGCGTTCTTCCATCTTAAAAATATATCTAAATTGCGACATATGCTATCTAAGACAAATGCGGAAAAGTTAGTTCATGCGTTCATGAGTTCAAGGCTAGATTATTGTAATGCTTTACTAGGTGGTTGCCCTGCACGCTTAATAAACAAATTCCAGCTGGTCCAAAATGCAGCAGCTCGAGTTCTTACTAGAACCAGGAAGTATGAGCATATTAGCCCAGTTCTGTGAAACCTGCACTGGCTTCCTATTAAACACCGAATACATTTTAAAATCTTGCTAATTACTTACAAAGCATTAAATGGTTTAGCTCCACAGTACTTGAGCGATCTCTTAACACATTATAGTCCTTCACGTCTATTGCGATCCCAAAATACTGACCAGCTTATAATACCTAGAATATCAAAGTCAACTGCTGGCAGTCGATCCTTTTCCTATTTAGCTTCTAAACTCTGGAACAGTCTTCCAATTACAGTTCGAGAAGCACTGTAGCAGCACACTCTGTCAGTTTAAATGTAGACTAAAAACACATCTCTTCAACCTGGCATACACATAACACATTATACATACATTTTTAATCCAAATCATGTAAAATGATTGTTAGGCTGCATAATTTAGATAAGCCGGAACCGGGAACATTCCCATAACACCTGATGTACTCGATACATCAGAAGAAGAATGGCATCTACGCTGATATTGGTCTCTGTTTATTCCGAGGTTACCGTGGTCAGCTGGATCCGGGCCGTATCCAGATCAGATGAAGGACCTGGACACGAGCACAGCACTGCCCTGGGGTGTCTGCGGAGACCGTGACTCTACTAGACCCTCCCCTGTGACGATCATGAACCCATCTCTAACCGGACCAAATTGGACTTCATATTGGACTTGAATTGTTGTATAATAATCATGCACTGTTTGGCTGTTGGCCAGAGGAGAACTGGTCCCCCGACTGAGTCTGGTTTCTCCCAAGGTTTTTTCTCCATTCTATTCTTCATTCGTTACGTCACCTGCCGGAGTTTTGGTTCCTTGCCGCTGTCGCCTATGGCTTGCTCAGTTGGGGAAACTTAACACTTAAAATTCATCAATTGTATTGATTCACCTGCTCTTTTGGGGCTTCTGTTCAGCCAAACAAACTTTGTTTATATTGTTTTTCCTGTAAAGCTGCTTTGAAACAATCTACATTGTAAAAAGCGCTATATAAATAAAGGTGACTTGACTTGACTTTAAGTTAAATCGAACATACAGGGAGGCTGGCGGTGGAGCATATTTAACGCTCCTCATCTGACGGAACTCAAATCACCAGATGGACATGAGGAACTGTGTTTCATGTGTTGTTTAATTCTTCATCACAAGGAGGAAAACATTTATTCTGCTGTCAATGAGCATATAGTCACTCATGGGGATCGAACCCATGACCTTGGTATTGCAAGCACCACTCTATACTGTTTGAGCCATAGGAACACTTATATGTTGTCATCCAAACTATAGATTTTAGATGTAGAAGATTTTCTTATTCCCAGTACAGTAGAACCCCGACTTACGAAACGCTCTATGTACGAAAAATTCAACATACGATAAAAGATTTCGGGGGTTTTCTCGCCCGAGTAACGACAAAATGCGAAAAAACAATTCCGAGTTTTGTTTTGAAATTCGCGCTGATTTTGGTTCGGGTTGAATGAAGGCTGCAGTTTGTCCGGTCAGAACAATGATGTCTCACTCAGAGAATAATCCAAAACTGGTATTTATTAAAGGTGCATAGATGTGTGGTTACGCATGATCGATAAAACTTCAACGATTGGCACTAATTCTCTGTATTTCACTCAATAAACTATATACAATCTTCAGCTGATCTCTTTTACCTTAATCATCCGTCAGCTCTCTCAGATGGAAAGTTTAGAATAGTCCATTTCGCGCTGAATGACAGGGATGGCTGGAATAGTCCATGTAAGAAGGGGAACACTTTTTAAAATCCTGCTCTCCTATTGGTCAGCATTGTGCCTAGTTAACATAAACTTTTTCTAATCACTCACCATGGATGTGAAGATTGTTGCTGAAGTGAAAAGGAAGAAGAGGATGCTTCACAATGCTTGGAAAAGGGAGATAGTTGGGATGTATGAAGTTGGAATGTGTGGCATCCCATGCTAAATGTGGTGTTTTTGTAAGACTTGGAACGGATTAGGCAATTAACATGTAAAAGCCTGACCGACATACGAAAGCGTCGATTTACGAAGCCAACCTCGGAACGGATTAATTTCGTACGTCGGGGTTCTACTGTATCTCCTTCAGTAATGCTGGAGACTTATCTCTTTTCTGCTGTCCAAGGAGCCAAACAAACGTCTTTGCTCCAAACACGATTGATATAAGGAATATACCAGGATCTCCAGATGGCTGTTCAAACCATAAATTGAGCTAAAGAGCATGCATTGGCTGGGAATCAAACCCAGGTCAACTGCTTGGAAGGCAGCTATGCTCACCACTATACCACCAATGCGTACAATTAGCTTTTTTTTTGGTTTCTAATGCCTTTTGGATAACTCCTTAAGAGTAATTAAAAACATTTGAAAGTCTTTCACAGATGGCAATACAGAGGAAATCGTATTCTCTTTGTTTCGACCTGACCCTGAGAAAAACGCAAGAACTTACTGACCTGACATGCCAAGATCTCCATCAAAAAACAAGTATCTCCTTCAGTCGCACTGGAGATTTATCTCTTTTCTGCTGTCCAAAGAGCCAAACAAACGTCTTTGCTCCAAACACGATTGACATAAGGAATTATCCAAGATCCCCAGATAAATGACATTATTCCACAGCCAAATTGTAGTCGTGGCAGAGTGGTTAAGGCGATGGACTAGAAATCCATTGGGGTTTCCCTGAGCAGGTCTGACTCCTGCTGACTACATTGACAACTTGTGCCTGCTTTGGGTTGTCTCTTTAAGGCAAGATGTTTGGATGATTGAGTGACTTTCCAGG
The DNA here is from genome assembly GCA_037043235.1 of Rhodeus uyekii. NCBI lineage: Eukaryota > Metazoa > Chordata > Actinopteri > Cypriniformes > Acheilognathidae > Rhodeus > Rhodeus uyekii. The sequence goes on along the minus strand of JAWRVZ010000261.1, from coordinate 21,111 downwards.
CCCCCTTTTAAGAGGCCGAGCTCTCAGATTTGAGAAAATGAGACGCTCCTAATTACTTTCTTCTCTTTGTGTGTTTTCGGTTGCCCTGTTGTTCGGTGTCATTGCACTCAGTGCAGTGGACTTGCTATTTGCTCCAAACAACTGCACATTTAACCCAGTTTCACACAGAGATAAGAACTTCAAGTCAACACTATTGATGCATCTAATGATGCTTCTCAGGCAAGAAGCAGTGAATTTTTCTACTTGGTCCTAGCATTATCATCCTTTTGATTAGTAGTATAATAGGCCTTGTTCCCTATAATTCTCAAATACATTTTGATACACCCGATGCTTTGTCTGTCGTCGAAGAAACAAATGGGATGCACCGGGAGAATCTATAGTTTTCCAGCCTTCCTGTGAGATCCCACGCTTTTTTCGGCAAAATAAGACGCTGGATAGCTCAGTCGGCAGAGCATCAGACTTTTAATCTGAGGGTCCAGGGTTCAAGTCCCTGTTCGGGCGAATTTGCTTTGGCGCGATACGTTCTACTGTTGACCTCTTTATAGCTGATTCTGGCCTCAGGTTTCAACCCTTCAAGCCAACAAGCGAAATGACATTATGCCACAGCTAAATGACATTATTCTACATCCAAATTGTAGTCGTGGCCGAGTGGTTAAGGCGATGGACTAGAAATCCATTGGGGTTTCTCCGCGCAGGTCCGACTCCTGCCGACTACGTTGACAACTTGTTCCTGCTTTGGGTTGTCTCTTTCTTGCAAAAAATTTAGTAAAAGGTAATACAACACCTCTGCATTACTACCATTGAAAGGAGTAGTGCTGATAAAAAAAATGTTGTACCTTAAACTCTAAGATTACAAGGACTCTTGTATTCATGTATATTTCGAGGTGGCTTTTCTGAAGGTAGACTGATAGTTAGCCGTGATCATGTAGTGGTTAGTAATCTGCGTGGTGGTCGCAGCAACCCCGGTCTGAATCCGGGTCACGGCAAGGTTTTCTGGCTGGAATTGAATGTGAGATCCATCTTACTACCTCTCCTAACACTGTCCTTCAGCCCTGCTTTTTGTGAAAGGTACATCCTACACATGCTCTGGATATTTGAGTGACTTGCCAGTGCGACCCTTTTAAGAGGCCGAGCTCTCAGATTTGAATTCTATGAGAAAAACTGAAAATGAGACGCTCCTAATTACTTTCTTCTGTTTGTGTGTTTTCGGTAGCCCTGTTGTTCGGTGTCATTACACTCACTGCAGTGGACTTGCTATTTGCTCCAAACAACTGCACATTTAACCCAGTTTCACACAAAGATAAGACCTTCAAGTGAACACTATTAAAGCATCTAATGACTTTTCTCAGGCAAGAAGCAGTGAGTTTTTCTACTTGGTCCTAGCATTGTCATCCTTTGATTATTAGTATAATAGGCCTCGTTCCCTATAATTCTCAAATACATTTTGATACACCCGATGCTTTGTCTGTCGTCGAAGAAACAAATGGGATGCACGGGAGAATCCATAGTTTTCCAGCCAACGCGATTGTGTGGAAACCAGCCTTGTGGTGTTAACCAATCAGGTGGAGACTCCACCCACAGGTATACAGATGGGGAGTAAAAATAATGTTAGTGTGCTATCTACGTAGTTCGTTAAATAAAGCTTGGTTGATAGACAACACTGTTGTTCCCTCTCGTGACATGGTGTCAGAAGTGTACGTTGCATCCACATAATGTCCAAATTCAACGCACCAGAGGCGTTTGACTTCGCACAGCCTGCGACCTGGCCTGCATGGATCCAGCGGTTCTCACGGTTTCGCATCGCCACGAAGCTAAACAAGGAAAGCGGTGAAGTACAAGTCAATTCCCTGCTTTATGCAATGGGTAAAGACGCCGAAGCGATATTCGGATCGTTCACGTTTGCTGAAGCTTCGCATGCAAACAATTATGAGACTGTAGTAGGCAAGTTTAATGAACATTTCGTTCCCCAGAGGAACGTGATACACGAGAGGGCCTGTTTTCACCAGCGCACACAGAGATCGGGAGAGACTGTCGAGGCTTTTGTCAGATGCCTTTATGAGTTGGCTGAATACTGCGAGTTCGGTGCAAATAAAGAGGAACAAATAACAGACAGAGTCGTCATAGGGATTGCAGATCGTGATATTTCCCAAAGGTTACAAATGGAACCTGAACTGATATTGGACAAAGCGGTCCAGATCGCGCGGCAGTCTGAGCTCATTAAGACGCAAAACGCGAGCGGTGGAGCTGCCGCTGAAGTGAGTGCAGTACAGCATGGATGGAGAGGCGCGAAGCGCTACACGAGACTGCCAAATAAGGAAAACAGTGGCGACAGGAAACAAGCCAGAGACTGCACACGATGTAATCGCACACACACAGAGAACAATTGCCCTGCACGAATTAAGCGATGCAGGAGATGCAATAAACTGGGACATTTTGCCATTGCATGTAAAACGAAAAATGTCAAAGAGCTGGTAGTGTGTGACACAGAGACTTGTGTAACCCAGGTCACTAGAAATCTTGTATAAGTTGAAAAAAAAAAAAACCTAGACATAACATTCATGAATATGTACATTTATTTTATTTTATTAACATTTATAACAAGTATGGCTGTGAAGAGAAGTTGACTAAATGTAATAAAATAAACCCCGAAATTAATTTAAAATATTTATTTAATTAAATGAGTGGAAGATTGGTCCAATTAGACGAGTGGAAAATTAGCCCTGCCCTGGGGGGCGGAGCCAAAGGGAGACGGGTGAAAAAATAATAAAGTTTTGTTTGTGAGAGAAAACAGCTAGAGAATCTGCTCCTGCGTGCGATCCTGGAAAAAAGAAAGAAGAGAAATCAATAATTAGAACTGTTATAACTAAGAGTTTCAGAAGAGAAAATATCCTTGAGATATACAAGGTAAAAACAGTGAGTGAACGTCGTCAGTCGATGCGACTGAGTCAATGTTAGTGTGAGTGCCACGGAGAGAGAAACGAACGAGACCAAAAGTGTTGCCTTTCTGGAAACTTCTTTATTGAAAAAATTGAATTCTCTTGGTGAGTAGAAAAATGTCAATCCTCAATTACTGAGATTATTTTGCTTAAGGGTTGGAAAGTTGTTCGAATATCGAATGCTGTTGTGTGAAGTAAAATACATATAGAGTTAATCTTCTGTTGAAAACGGGAGGAATGTTCAGTGAATGTGTTTAATGTTCCAGATTTTGAGTAGTATATATGTTTTATTCGACATGTTCGTCGTGTATTTGAGTCATGAGTAAACTGTCACCCGTGACGCGCCTGTGAAACGAGTGGATGAGGGGAAAAAGCGCGCCATTTGGAAAAATGTTATTTGCGCATTTATCCAACTTTAATGTGTTCATGTTGGATAGAAATACAGTAATGGTTGTTATATGTTGATTTCTGTACAAGTTAACTGTTAATGATGTGTTTTATGTACAGTAATGTCTAATTGTGTTTCTGGCCTTGTCTTTTGCAAGGTTGGGCCTTTTTCATTCCCTTTTTCATTTTCTTCCTGTTTCTATTTTTATTTTTTCCTTGTTTTATCCCTGTCCATCTTTTGCTTTTTCCATCACTTCCTGAGTTGGATGATCCTCACCACTGACCATCGGACGATTTTGTCGATCTTTGAACTGTCCCTGCTGAGGTAAAAAAGAGTCCTTTAGCAGGAACTGGCGAGCCATGCCCATATAAGGACTGAGTCTTGAGGAGAAAGTGATTCACGGAGCGGTAGGATTTGATTCCTTTCTGGCAAACAGAGTTTCTAACCCTTTCTTACCGGAAGAAGGATCTCGCGTGTCAGTACTGAAGTGGACTGAGATTTGAATGTCATTCAAATTGACCTTGGAACTGCTATTCTAATTCTTTAATTGTGAAATTATATGTGTATTTAATTCATTCTCTTATTTCTTTTGAAACTTGATCTTACCATTTTATTCTTTTCCTTTTGTGGGTTGTATATGAGAAGAATTTGAAATTGGAATATTAAATTGAAAACATTCTAAAACATAAGTCTTATTAGGAATTCATTATATTAATTAATAATTAGTAATAATAATTAGTGAAATAGGGTTCGAAATTCTTTTATTAGCTGAAACTAAATAGGTCAAAAATCTAATTTGTGGGTTTTTTATTTTTGTTGTTTACTTTCGTTTCTCCCCTTTTTTTTTGTGATAAATTGTGGTGTTGTAATATTTTTTTTGTTTTGTTTTGTCAATACATCTTACCTGTTATTTAATCAGCAAATCTGTTGTCATTGCCTTTTTCTTCCTTGTTGTTCAGCCAGTGTCTTGAGCGAATTTAGGCTTCTGATTGCTGGTCCAAATTGGGAAATGGTGCATCCTCGGTACATTCATTTCTTTAGATAGCGTTTGAGACCGAGGGTGCATTCGCAACGTGACGCGGGTTACACTTGTGATGCATTTTTCCTTGGGTCTGTAATGAATGAGTTTGATTCTGAGGACAGGTGGTGCATTACTCTGTCTATACAGGGCAGGTTAGTCAATTTCAAAATTGATACTGGGGCCGACATCAACATCATGTCACGCTTGACTTTTGAAAGCGTAGAAGAGCGCCCTCCACTGGTCAAAACCAGTATAAATGTGAGAAGTCCTGGGGGAAAAGTGAGCTGTATGGGAAAATTCCTAGCAAAGACTGAATGTAAAGGAGAACGTTTTGAATTTTGGGTTTTTGTAGTGGACGGGCCATTTGCAAACAATTTGCTCAGTCGAAGCACTGCTTGTAAGATGGGTCTAGTGCAGCAAGTGGACGAAATCACAGATTATGATGATGTCTACGGAGACATTGGCTTGCTCAAATGTGAACCAGTGAAAATTGTACTTAAGTCAGACGCCACTCCTTATAGTCTGGCCAGCCCACGAAGAATTCCCTTTCCTCTTTTGCCTAAGGCGGAACAGGAGCTGAAGCGCATGCAGTCCTTGGGGATAATATCTGAAGTAACTGAACCCACAGAATGGTGTGCCCCAATGGTGCCCGTTGTGAAAAAGAATGGTTCTGTCAGGATTTGCGTTGACCTCAAACGTTTGAATCAGGCTGTAAAACGTGAACGTTTTATTCTCCCAACATTAGAGGATATTGCCCCCAAACTCTCAGGAGCCTGTGTATTTTCTACTCTGGACGCGTCCTCTGGGTTTTGGCAAATCCCTTTGGACCAAAGCTGTGTGAGGTTGACAACATTCATAACTCCAGTAGGACGGTTCTGTTTCAATAGACTACCATTTGGAGTCACTTCAGCACCTGAAATTTTCCAAAGGGAAATGAGTCGACTTCTAATTGAACACAAAGGCACTTTAGTTGTCATGGACGACATACTTGTTTTTGGCAAGGACCGAAAAGAGCATGACGAGAATCTCGAGGCTGTTTTGAAGACTATCAGAGAGTCAGGTCTGAAACTGAACCGTGACAAATGTCACTTCAACAAAACTGAGCTACAGTATTTTGGCCACATTATCAGTTCTGAAGGAATCAAGCCCAATACTGTCAGGATGCCGGTTTGATCTGTCTTGTGTTTGTGCATTGTTCATCGGGAGCGCATGGTGCTCCATGTTTGTTTGTCTGTGACGTCATATGTCTGTTCGCCACGCGCTTCGGCACGTGCGCCTTGTTGTGTTGTCATGCGTTCGCCTGTCAGTTGTCACCCCGCCCCCCTTGTTCATCTGTTAGCTCATTCTCTTCAGGTGTTACACTCATTAGCTTCCCCATATATTCCCCCCGTGTTTTGTGTTCCGTGCCAGATTGTGTGTTTTTCTCCTGAAAAGTCACGTCTAGCTTTTGCCTGTTTTTCTCGGCTCGTTTCTCTGTTTAGTCGGCTCCTTGTTGCTTTAGTCTAGCCTAGTCTAGTTTTTCTTTCTTTGACCAAGTTCTCCTTTCTAGCCTTTAGATTTAGTACTTATCTAGTTTAGTGGTTTTGTTCATTTTTAGTTTTTTCCTCTCCTACCTTTTGGCCCCAGTTCAGCCTTGCTTTTGTTTTTGTTTTTTTTCCCTTTTGGGTTTTCCCTGTCCCCAGCCTTCCAGTTAATCCGCCTGCTGGTCCCTGTTCCCCCACCTGCCTTCTCCGCCCAGTGTTCTCCATCATCTCTCGCCCTGGTGCCTTCTCTCTCTGCTGTGGACTGTTGCTGTCCGAGGTTTTCGCTCAGAGCTTGGACTGCTTCTCTTGGACTCCCTGTTTCACCTGCACCTTGTGCCCATTCTACATTGATTCAATAAACAGCTTTCTGACACTGCAAATGGATCCTCTGTCTTTGAACCCTGACAGTACAATCTGGCCAGTTATGGATTCAGCAGAGTCCGATACTGTACGAAACGCTCTCGCCCAGCAGGGAACACGCCTCTCAGATTACGACCACCACCCGTGAAGTTGAGATGATGGCCAGCCAGATGGCGGACATCACTGCTCAGCTTCGTGACTTGCGAACAGGCCAGGATTCCATCATAGCAGCTGCTTCCGCCTCTCCTCCGGCGCCCAGTCACCCCCGTTCAATTTCTGAACCCCGTGTGCCCACGCCAACCCCCTACGATGGTGACCCTATGTCCTGCCGATCATTTCTGACTCAGTGTTCCATCATCTTTGCCTTACAACCCACCACCTATGCTTCTGAGGCCACCAAGGTGGCGTTCGTCATCACTTTGCTCACTGGCAAAGCTCGGGAGTGGGGAACCACCGTGTGGGCAGCCAAGTCACCATTCTGTGCCTCCTTCGAGCAGTTTGAGAAGGAGATGTTAAAAGTTTTTGACCGGTCGTTGGCGGGGAAGGAAGCCGCTAGCCAACTCGCCAGGTTGAGACAGGGCGCCCAGTCCGTGACCGACTACTCCATCCGCTTCCGCACACTTGCTGCCTTAACAGGCTGGAATGAGGAGGCCTGCTGGGACCGGTTCCGGGAGGGTCTTAGCGACGACCTCCAGGATGAGATTGCCATTCATGATTTGCCCTCATCTTTCGACGGCCTGGTGGACTTAGCCCTCAGAGTAGAGACTCGTCTGGAGATGCGTCGCCAGAGACGCGCTATGCGTGTGCCTGTGAGAAATACTCAGTCACCCTCGGTGGTATCAAGCTGTGGCCCTGAGCCGCTTCCTGAGCCAGAACCTATGCAGGTGGGGCGGATGCGTCTTGCTGCAGAGGAAAGACAACGTCGCATAGCTCAAGGACTCTGTCTCTACTGTGGCAAGCCAGGGCATTTTGCCGCACAGTGCCCGTTAAAAGCCAGAGCTCGCCAGTAGTCGGGGAAGTACTGGTGAGCGTTACTCCCCTGTCCTGTTTCCCCTGCAACCGTACACTTCTTCCCGCCAGGGTTTCCTGGGGTCCTTACTCTAGACGTTGTTCTGTTCTCATTGACTCTGGGGCGGAGGGGGACTTCATTGATTCTGATCTGGTGGCCCGCTGGAAAATCCCTACTTCCCCTCTCCAAAATCCCATCTCAGCTAGAGGACTCAACGGCTCCGTCTTAGCCCAAATCACTCATGTAACGGTCCCTGTTAGCCTAGTCACTTCTGGTAACCACAAGGAGGAGATTGTATTCTACCTCCTGAAGTCCCCCAGCACCGCCATTGTATTAGGGCATCCCTGGCTGGTAAAACACAATCCACATGTGAGTTGGGCGGAGAATTCTGTTTTGGCATGGAGTCCTTTTTGTCACAAGTTTTGTTTGGGTGCTGCTTCGTCTTCTGGCTCTGTTTCTTCTGTGTTACAGGAGGAGGTGGCGGATCTAGCCGGCGTTCCTGTGGAATACCTTGGTCTGCGACGTGTTTTCAGCAAGTCCCGGGCAACATCTCTCCCCCCGCATCGGCTGTACGACTGTGCCATTGACCTCCTCCCAGGCACCTCTCCGCCTAAGGGCCGCCTGTTCTCTCTTTCTGGGCCTGAAAGGGAGGCTATGGATAAGTACATCCATGAATCTTTGGCGCGTTCAATACACCCTCTGGGCACTTTGAATATAGGGTGATGCCCTTCGGGCTTACTAATGCCCCAGCTGTCTTCCAGGCCCTGGTTAACGATGTTCTGAGAGACATGATCAATAGATTTGTCTTTGTGTACCTGGACGATATTCTAATTTTTTCTCCTTCGTTACAGGTACACGTTCAGCATGTACGCCAGGTGCTGCAACGTCTTCTGGAGAACCAGCTGTACGTCAAGGCGGAGAAATGTACTTTTCATGCAGACTCGGTTCCGTTCCTGGGGCAAATTATCTCAGCGGAGGGGATTAAGGTAGATCCAGCAAAGGTGAGGGCTGTCTCCAATTGGCCAGTCCCCACCTCCCGCAAGGAGTTGCAGCGGTTTCTAGGGTTTGCCAACTTTTATAGGCGGTTTATCCGCAACTTTAGTCAAACCGCTGCACCCTTGACAGCCTTAACCTCCACTTGTGTGCCTTTCAGGTGGTCAGACCAGGCCCAGGTGGCTTTCCAGAAACTTAAGAAATGTTTCACGTCTGCTCCTGTCTTGTCTGTTCCTGACCCTGATCTGCAGTTTATAGTGGAGGTAGACGCGTCTGAAGTGGGGGTTGGAGCAGTCCTCTCCCAGCGATCCGCTCTCGATGGTAGAGTACATCCCTGTGCGTTCTTCTCGCACCGCCTGAGCCCAGCTGAACAGAACTATGATGTCGGTAACCGGGAGCTGCTCGCGGTGAGATTAGCCCTGGGTGAGTGGCGCCACTGGCTGGAAGGTGCAGCTGAACCCTTCTTGGTCTGGACGGATCACAAAAATCTCGAATATATCCGTTCAGCGTAGAGGTTGAACTCTCGGCAGGCCAGATGGGCGCTGTTTTTCGGTCGGTTCCGTTTCACCCTCTCGTACCGGCCTGGATCCAAAAACATCAAGCCTGACGCCCTTTCTCGTCTCTTTGACTGTCCTAGGGATGGGTCGTCACCCGACACTATTCTGCCTGCAGAAGTCGTGGTGGCTGCCGTATCGTGGGGGGTCGAGGGATGGGTCAGGGAGGCACTGCGGGGGGTGGCGGTTCCTGCTGGGTGCCCTGAGGGTCTGTTATTTGTTCCTGAGCCTTTGCGTGCTGCGGTTCTGGAGTGGAGTCACTCATCTAGGCTAGTTTGCCATCCAGGTGTGCGGAGAACATTGGCTTCTGCCCGTCAACGTTTTTGGTGGCCCAATATGGACCAAGATGCCAGTTCTGTCGTCTGATTGGGGCTACTGCCAGTCTGACTTCAGGATTCCATCCGCAGACCAACGGGAAGTCCGAGCGGGCCAACCAGGATTTGGAGCGTATGCTTCGCTGTCTGGCATCACACAACCCCGCCTCCTGGAGCCAGCAGCTCACCTGGGCAGAATATGCACACAACACACTCCCTGTAGCCTCTACTGGTATGTCCCCCTTTCAGTGTTCTCTTGGTTACCAGCCTCCTCTGTTTTCTTCGCAGGAATCTGATGCCGCTGTTCCCTCTGCCCAGGCCTTTGTCCAGCGCTGTAGGAGGACCTGGAAAAGAGCCAGAGAGGCCCTGCTTCGGGCAGGGGGGCGTGCCAAAGTGGCAGCAGACTGTCGTCGGACTCCGGCACCCAAGTATGTCTGTGGGCAGAGAGTATGGTTATCTACTAAGGACCTGCCTCTTAAGGTGCCGGCACGCAAATTAGCACCTAGGTTCATAGGGCCATACCGCATCTCTAAGGTCCTGAGTTCGGCGGCGGTGCGGCTCAGGCTCCCGCCTGCTCTTAGTCGTGCGCACCCTGTCTTCCATGTGTCTCGAATTAAACCTGTTTTTTCTTCCCCTTTGAACCCCACTGTGTCTGCCCCATCCCCCCCACCCCCCCCCCCCCCCCGTCTGATTGATGGGACCCCTGTGTATACTGTCAGGAGATTACTTGACTCCAGGAGGCGTGGTAGGGGATATCAGTACCTTGTTGACTGGGAAGGGTATGGCCCGGAGGAGAGATGTTGGGTACCATCCCGGGATATTCTGGACCGCTCGCTGATCGAGGACTTATAGCTCAGTCGGCAGAGCATCAGACTTTTAATCTGAGGGTCCAGGGTTCAAGTCCCTTTTCGGGTGAATTTGCTTTGACGTGATACGTTCTGCTGTTGACCTCTTTATAGCTGATTCTGGCCTCAGGTTTCAACCCTTCATGCCAACAAGCGAAATGACATTATCCCACAGCTAAATTACATTATTCTACAGCCAAATTGTAGTCGTGGCCGAGTGGTTAAGGCGATGGACTAAAAATCCATTGGGGTTTCCCCGCGCAGGTTCGACTCCTGCCGACTACGTTGACAACTTGTGCCTGCTTTGTGCCTTTTAAGAGGCCGATCTCTCAGATTTGAATTCTATGAGAAAACTGAAAATGAGACGCTCCTGATTACTTTCTTCTGTTTGTGTGTTTTCGGTAGCCCTGTTGTTCGGTGTCATTACACTCACTGCAGTGGACTTTGCTCCAAACAACTGCACATTTAACCCAGTTTCACACAAAGATAAGACCTTCAAGTTAAAACTATTTAGGCATCTAATGACGCTTCTCAGGCAAGAAGCAGTGAGTTTTTCTACTTGGTCCTAGCATTGTCAGACTCTTGCCGACTACGTTGGCTACTTGTGCCTGCTTTGGGTTGTGACTTTCTTGCGAAAAATTTAGTAAAAGGTAATAAAACACCTCTACATTACTACCATTGAAAGGAGTAGTGCTGATAAAAAAAATTTTGTACCTTAAACTCTAAGAATACAAGGACTCTTGTATTCATGTATATATCGAGGTGGCTTTTCTGAAGGTAGACTGATAGTTAGCCGTGATTGTATAGTTGTTAGTACTCTGCGTTGTGGTCGCAGCAACCCCGGTCCGAATCCGGGTCACGGCAAGGTTTTCTGGCTGGAATTGAATGTGAGATCCAAGTTACTCGCTGTCCTTCAGCCCTGCTTTTTGTGAAAGGCACATCCTACACGTGCTCTGGATGTCTGAGTGACTTTCCAGTGCGACCCTTTTAAGAGCCTGAGCTCTCCGATTTGAATTCTATGGGAAAAACTGAAAATGAGACGCTCCTATTTAGTTTCTTTTGTTTGTGTGTGTTCGGTAGCCCTGTTGTTCGGTGTCAGTACACTCACTGCAGTGGACTTGCTATTTGCTCCAAACAACTGCACATTTAACCCAGTTTCACACAAAGATAAGACCTTCAAGTTAACACTATTAAAGCATCTAATGACTTTTCTCAGGCAAGAAGCAGTGAGTTTTTCTACTTGGTCCTAGCATTGTCATCCTTTGATTATTAGTATAATAGGCCTCATTCCCTCTAATTCTCCAACACATTTGGACACACCTGATGCTTTGTCTGTCGTCGAAGAAACAAACGGGAGAATCTATCGTTTTCCAGCCAACGCGATTGATTAAGCTGTGAGTTCCCATGCAGCAGGCATGCTTTTTTTTTCCAAAGAAAGCCTGGATAGCTCAGTCGGCAGAGCATCAGACTTTTAATCTGAGGGTCCAGGGTTCAAGTCCCTGTTCGGGCGAGTTTGTTTTGGCGTGATGCGTTCTGCTGTTGACCTCTTTATGGTTGAGTCCAGCCTCAGGTTTCAACCCGTTAAGCCAACAAGCGAAATTACATTATACCACAGCCAGATTGTAGTCGTGGCCGAGTGGTTAAGGCGATGGACTAGAAATCTATTGGGGTTTCCCCGCGCAGGTCCGACTCCTGCCGACTACGTTGACAACTTGTGCCTGCTTTGGGTTGTAACTTTCTTGCGAAAAATTTAGTAAAAGGTAATACAACACCTCTACAATACTACCCTTGAAAGGATTAGTGCTGATAATACAATTGTTGTACGTTAAACCTTAAGATAACAAGGACTCATGTATATTTCGAGGTTGCTTTTTGTGAAAGGCACATCCTACATGTGCTCTGGATGTCTGAGTGACTTTCCAGTGCGACCCTTTTAAGAGCCTGAGCTCTCCGATTTGAATGAAAGGCACATCCTACAGTGCTCTGGAAAAGTGACTTTCCAGTGCTGAAAATTGTATGAGACGCTCCTATTTAGTTTCTTTTGTTTGTGTGTGTTCGGTAGCCCTGTTGTTCGGTGTCAGTACACTCACTGCAGTGGACTTGCTATTTGCTCCAAACAACTGCACATTTAACCCAGTTTCACACAAAGATAAGACCTTCAAGTTTACACTATTAAGGCATCTAATGACGCTTCTCTGGCAAGAAACAGTGAGTTTTTCTACTTGGTCCTAGAATTGTCATCCTTTGATTATTAGTATAATAGGCCTCATTCCCTCTAATTCTCCAACACATTTGGACACACCTGATGCTTTGTCTGTCATCGAAGAAACAAACGGGAGAATCTATTGTTTTCCAGACAACGCGATTGATTAAGCTGTGAGTTCCGACACAGCATGCATGCTTTTTTCTCTAAAAAAGAGCCTGGATAGCTCAGTCGGCAGAGCATCAGACTTTTAATCTGAGGGTCCAGGGTTCAAGTCCCTGTTCGGGCGAGATTACTTTGCTACGAGCCTGGATAGCTCAGTCGGCAGAGCATCAGACTTTTAATCTGAGGGTCCAGGGTTCAAGTCCCTGTTCGGGCGAGATTACTTTGGCGCGATACGTTCTGCTGTTGACCTCTTTATGGTTGAGTCCAGCCTCAGGTTTTAACCCGTTAAGCCAACAAGCGAAATGACATTATACCGCAGCCAGATTGTAGTCGTGGCCGAGTGGTTAAGGCGATGGACTAGAAATCCATTGGGGTTTCCCCGCGCAGGTCCGACTCCTGCCGACTACGTTGACAACTTGTGCCTGCTTTGGGTTGTAACTTTCTTGCAAAAAATTTAGTAAAAGGTAATACAACACCTCTACAATACTACCCTTGAAAGGAGTAGTGCTGATAAAAACAATCGTTGTACCTTAAACCTTAAGATAACAAGGACTCATGTATATTGCCGTGATCGTATAGTGGTTAGTACTCAAGCGTTGTGATTGTGCAACCCCGGTCCTAATCACGTGGTGACTGGATGGTGTGTGTTCGGTAGCCCTGTTGTTCGGTGTCAGTACACTCACTGCAGTGGACTTGCTATTTGCTCCAAACAACTGCACATTTAACCCAGTTTCACACAAAGATAAGACCTTCAAGTTAACACTATTAAAGCATCTAATGACTTTTCTCAGGCAAGAAGCAGTGAGTTTTTCTACTTGGTCCTAGCATTGTCATCCTTTGATTATTAGTATAATAGGCCTCATTCCCTCTAATTCTCCAACACATTTGGACACACCTGATACTTTGTCTGTCGTCGAAGAAATCGTTTTCAAACGGCAGCATGCAGACTCTGGATAGCTCAGTCGGCAGAGCATCAGCAAGAGGGTCCAGACTTTGGATAGCTCAGTCGGCAGAGCATCAGACTTTTAATCTGAGGGTCCAGGGTTCAAGTCCCTGTTCGGGCGAATTTGCTTTGGCGCGATACGTTCTGCTGTTGACCTCTTTATGGTTGAGTCCAGCCTCAGGTTTCAACCCGTTAAGCCAACAAGCGAAATGACATTATACCACAGCCAGATTGTAGTCGTGGCCGAGTGGTTAAGGCGATGGACTAGAAATCCATTGGGGTTTCCCCGCGCAGGTCCGACTCCTGCCGACTACGTTGACAACTTGTGCCTGCTTTGGGTTGTAACTTTCTTGCGAA